>JANAVB010009596.1:40477428-40584002 GCA_029216955.1 Iris pallida
ACCACCGATGATGTGGTATAGCTGGTCTTGGCTACATACTAGTATCCCAAAATGGAGCAGGTCATGACGAGCCTCCTAACCAACACAAGTTTGAAACGATATTTGGGACATGGTGAATATTTTTAGCACACAAAAATTGCTCTTATGTTTGTCTTCAAATGCTCATCTCCTAAAAAAATAACTTTAATTCATTATTTTTCCATATTCAGAACTCAACAATATCCAACTTTTGTAGGTGCCATTCAGTGCCCCATTATGAGATACATGTACCAGATCTCTTGATCCCACCAACTAATTGTTGTCATCATAGGCAAGATTCATTATACTTATCATCCACAATAATGACATCTCCTCCATAAGCTTACTGCTATTTTTTTTGTTATGCTTCCCTTTATTGCCTTTAATTTCTCTTTCAAATAAAATAGTTTATCTTAATGTACCCTTCCTGTCACATTGGTAACATTCGTAGTCCATGTACTAACTATCAGACTTCCTTATGTTCTTGTCCCTACTTTTGCCTTTACCCCTACTCTTTCTCCTTCCTCTGCTCCCTGAAACTAATACCTCCAACTCTCTAAGTATGATGTAGACGATGTGCTTTGGGATTTCTATCTCATCTCTTCATTTAGCACCCTAGCCTCAGCAAACTCCGAACTAACCATTCCTTCCGTAGCAAAAGTGATCACAGACACTCATACAATTTCTCACGAGTTTAGAAAAATACCTAACAGCCAAATTCCATGTATCTCATTGTCAAACTTGACTCCTTAGAATAGATAACTAGTCAACTATGCCATGAAACTCACTCAAGTGATCTGTGATATATACCGCCTTTATACCTAAGACCCATTATTTGTCGGATCAGGAACAATTTATTTTACTGGTCTTCTTGGCATATCATGTCCCATCCAAACTTGTTTCGTAATATTCTTTTGACTTCGGACAACTTCAGATTAATTTAGGCCATTTGACCGTTTACTGTAATTATAGACTAACTTCCAACTTGAGTTCGGGACTCAATATCGATCAAAACTATTTGACCCAATATATGGTTTTGACCCATTGTGAGTCTACGACACACATGCCAAGGGTGTACCACTCATTCGAGTTCCCATGTGTTATTTATTTGCGAATGGCACGAGAGACTCATTGGTTGACTTTTTGTGTTTAATTTGACTAAAAAATAATTTTCGACCCTAACGTAGCTAACCCCACTTGGTAGAGCCATATTAGGTTTCCATGACTTAGTAGAATTATTCTTAATTTATTATTAGAATATTATACAGCCAAATAGGTTTAAATACGATTTTGTATATATGGTTATATTGATGATAGCCTAATACTATAGATATATATGGCTTTAGTCATGGTTAAGTTTAGAGATGCATATCGACTAGGAATTGTGGCACGGATGGTGTGGTCGTGTGCTTTGATTAGTATTTTGGACATGGTAAGGAAGGCCTAGTCATAGCAGTGTTCCTGCTAGGAAAACCAGTCAAAATTGTGACTTAACTCCTATAAATGATTTAACTAAATAGTTGTTAAGCTGCTTGACTTTTTAGGAGACCTGGTTGTACCAATCAAGTCCAGACTTGACCCAAACCAAATTCAAGTCCTTGTAGTCGTGTGGTGTGTCTAAAGACGCTATATAGACATATTTTATGTATATGCATATATTTTTGTATTTTACTTTAGGGATTGACAAATATTTTCTAAATAATTGTTATATGTATAATATAAGTATTCTCAATATTTATATGATATTTTAGAATATTTGTGTGATTTTCGGGGGAACAACTAAATTAGGGGTATAATGTGTTCACCCAATACTATACCTCTTATTGGTTGATTTTAGTTCGTTATTATGATTATCATGATTATTATTATTTTATTAAATAGTATCATGTATCATTTGTTATTGGATAATTCATTGCCAAATGAATGTGTGTGTGTGTGTGTGTGTGTGTGTGTGTGTGTGTGTGTGTGTGTGTGCATGTAAGCCCTAGACCAGGAAACTATATTAGTAAGATTTTGTTTTTGGTTTTGTTGAGTACATATATATATATATATATATATATATATATGTATATATATATATATATATATATATATAAGGATATATAGAATTATATAGAAAGAAGGAAAAGCAAAACAAAATCAAAATCTCGCTAGATATTCTATTTCTCGCGAGATGGCAATACCCCAGACCCGGACGGTTTACTCACCCGACCCCAAGTTCTGTATAGAGCGGAACCTATATATACATAAAGAGAGAGCGGAAGAGAAGGAGAGAGACCTGACCCTAAAATCTTTCCACCTTCCCGCTGCCTACACGAAGCCTGCATCACTGTGCGCCACCGTCGGATACTGCCGGAGCGTTGGCTGCACGCGACAGCAGCAAAAGAGGCAGTAGCAACAGTAAAAATAATAGCAGCAGTGATGTCAACGACGCAGCTTTGGGTCATGTTTTCCCCCACATCGCTTTACGAATTCTCGGACTAATTTCTCTGGTACGTACCCAATATAACCCTTTTAAATCCTCTTCAAATAGAATTACACATACCCCAATAGATTGCTCAGAAAATCAATGCAAAGTTGATAAAAAAAACTGTTCGAAAACGGAACAAATTTTTGGTTCAAAACCCGAGATTGGAAGTCCGATTCTTCTCAATCCACTAATAATTTTGAAAAAACCACTTGAATACAGTTTTAGAAAACCTATAGATCTTCAAAAACCCTTTTTGTTGAGTTAAATTTTGTTGGCTGTATGTCGAAAAAAACCGATTCCCAAAACAAAGAAAAATAGAAATTTTAAAATAGAAATTTTTAGAAAAATTTCTCGATATGGGGTCCATCCCAACAAATAGGCCAACTTGGACACAACCCGTGAGCATCAAAAGAGACGTACGAACGTTGTGGACGTAAGGGCTTTGATGAAACTCAAATTGGTTGCGTGTACGCGACGAATTTGAGGTATATCGGTCGAGGTACATCGTATCTATCCCTTTATAAAAACCCTAATTACTTTGTGCACGTTTGTCACATTATGACGAAACTTGTGCCACTGGACTCGTATTATTTTGCTGGTCTTGTAAGCCAACTTTGGTCCGATTATGAGAAGGTCGACCGAAATACGATTTTGGCAGGCCTGCGATCCGACTCAATGGATGATTTTGTGCATGGCTCATCAGAATCTAAATCTGGACTTACAGTTGAGTTCGTATCGAAAAACTAAAATTATTGGTATATAATTTGTTAACTTTAGAGTACATTGGTTCTGGCATATTTTTTGGTGTAAAGTGGGTCCAACGGCGGATATTGTTTTAGCCAAAATAAACGTTTTGCCTCTGTGTCCAGAGGGTAGTCAAACTTAGACATTTTTCTTATGCCAAACACGTTGACGATGTCTGTTTCAACATCCGGAGTCATTTGCATGAGTTTAACTTTTGTGGCTCATTGAGTGATTGGATATTGTTGGTTCCACTCGCCATTACCAGGCAAGTATACCTTGCCGAACTTATACAGCATTTACATGCTTTCTTTTCCTATTGTATTTCTTTCCATATGTTACATGATTCTCTTATTCATACTTGTTTATCATCTACTACCTTGCCTATTTTTTTAGATTTATGTGCACATTGGATATTAGTCATTTCCTTTGCTTGTTTATTGGTCTTCTTCATGTTCACCGTGTCTTATGTTAGTGTTGTCAGTTCTACGCCATGTTTCCTTGACTTGACCTGATATTGATTGATTGACTTGGAGTTGACTTGAGTATGGCTTGACTTGACTTGACTTATGACATTCTATAGATTGGGAGTATCTTTTATTGTACTACAATCTATAGGATTTTACTTGACCCTTGTATTCCTTTAGGAGAGGAGGTTGATACTAGGATTGACTACTTGACCGTTCTCGATTGGGAGTATCTTGCATTGTACTACAATTGAGACATACTATAGAGTGGGAGTATCTTTTATTGTACTACAATCTATAGGATTTATTTTATTAATTGTTAGCCAAGGCTAGTATTACAATTCTCTAGATGTCTTTCTTGTATTATTCTTGTTTTTCAACATATTATATACTATCATAGTAGGCATGTTTATATGTATCTTGCTAGTCCCCTGAGGACTTGGTGATCTCTCCATGTTTTAGATGAAGTTGTCAAGGTATAATACATTGATGGATGATGGTTGCTTCGCCAAGACTTCAGGTATATAGTTATTGTTATAATCATTTTCTTACTTATTTATATTCTGTCGAATATTTGATTCTCGCTGTTATTATAGCCTAGTCTTTTACAAGCTTCATTTTCCTTCTAGCTTGTTCACGATAAATGTATTATTAGGGATCAACTCTAATACATTTATCTATTCTAGAATCAGTGTATTACGGTCTGATCAACCTTAGTGCACTCGATTCATCATTTTATCATTATCATGTGGATTGAGATATATATTAGTTGATTTGATAGATAGATTTAGAAAACCAATACATCCTATATGTACTCAAGCTGGGCTGGAGTCCTCTCAATATGTAGCAGGCATGTATACGATCTCATAGTCCTATGTATTTTGGGACTGGGCGTTACATTTACTAGGCTTCTTTAAAACGAATAGTAGAAGATGCAGCTTCTTGACGAAAACAAATCCTTAATCTTGCTTCGTTAGCTGATAGTGATAGTTGGTACCTTATAAGCTAACCATGTTCAATAGCTTCACGTCCATCTCTTCTATCCGGTTTAAATGTCAAACTTTTGACACCTATAACAACAAGCTTTGATATCACTCTTCTGGTAATAGACACCAAAATAGCAAAATAAATATTTTGCCAAAATCGAAAGAAATCATCAAGGACCAAAGTAAATCGCACAACATGCATATGATTGCAATATCCACAAGCCAAAAAGCATAATGCAAAAATAAAGGATGTTTACATAAAAAACTGACAAGAAAAACTATAGAACGAGCGAAGTTCAACTCAATAAAGCCTCCATGAAGGAATTGAGAAATTATACACCGACTTCTGTGCATAATTCTACCACTGTTCCAAATAGATTACAACAATGACTCAAAAATGAATGCAAATAAATTACAATAAGAATAAGAAGTTAGGAAGAATGAGGCTACAAAGACAAATCGATGTAGATCACGTCAAACAAATCCCTCTTTTAATCAACCGCGAACTCTATATCTCTTCTTCCTCTTCCTATGAAAATTGATCACATTTGGGAACTGTATCATCTGAAAATTCAGCCTCCAGTTGTTGCAATACTCAAATTAGGTCAGAAAATTAACATAATAAACAACTACCTAACATTGTATTAATCATGATTGTTCGATATAATCAAACGGTAAAAATAGACCTAGTTTTTGCTCAATCTACTTACAGCAGTATATTTCCAGTATAATGTGATTATAACGTTTTCTCGCAAAAAAAATTCTCGTACTCCAGGGTCTTTAATTTCTATATAGGATGGTGACCACATCCAACACCAACAAATAAATCTTTACCAAGCCAACCAAAACCCATGTTGGATAAAAACCCTTGGACCTAGTCTGAAAAGAAAACAAATTAGGATCAAATACTTTAGTTTAGGTCCTTTGATCTCTAGAGGAACGAGGGGGGATGATGGTTAGTACTTATATTATTGTAACACATACCAATAAACCGAGAATTATTTTGGTTATATATATATATATATATATATATATATATATATATATATATATATATATTTTATATATATATATATATATATATATATATATATATATATATAGATATATATATATATATATATATATATATATATATATATATATATATATATTTCCTTTGCTCTCTAGAGGAACGAGGAAGGATGAGGGTTAGTACTTATATTATTGTAACACATACCAATAAACCGAGAATTATTTTGGTTATATATATATATATATATATATATATATATATATATATATATATATATATATATATATATATATATATATATAAAATATATATATATATATATATATATATATATATATATATATATATATATATATATATATATATATATATATATATATATATATATATATATATATATATTTGATGTAACCCAACATAAATGATATAACAAAGATGTTACTAGTAAGAAGTAGTAACATCCATCGAACGAGCACATCACAATCTTAGACAACAGGGAGTGCCTACAGGCAGAGTTGCTCCAATACATATTTAAGAGAACAACAACAGAGGGAGTCCAAGGAACACACAGAATACGCAAACAAGAACACCAGCAAAACTCATAGCTCTCTCATTAGTACTCCTCGCCCTCCTCGCCCTCCTCGCCCTCAGCAGATTCGGCACCGACCTCCTCGTAGTCCTTCTCCAATGCCGCAAGATCCTCGCGTGCCTCTGAGAACTCTCCTTCCTCCATGCCCTCCCCTACGTACCAGTGTATGAACGTGCACTTCGCGTACATGAGGTCAAACTTGTGGTCAATACGGGAGAATACCTCCGCGATGCTGGTCGAGTTGGAGATCATGCACACGGCCCTCTGCACGTTGGCAAGGTCACCCCCCAGGACCACGGTCGGCGGCTGGTAGTTGATGCTGCACTTGAACCCGGTCGGGCACCAGTCAACGAACTGGATGGTGCGCTTGGTCTTGATGGTGGCGGCGACGGTGTTCACGTCCTTGGGCACCACGTCGCCACGGTACATCAGGCAGCAGGCCATGTACTTGCCGTGGCGGGGGTCACACTTGGCCATCATGGAGGAGGGCTCGAAGGCACTGTTAGTGATCTCGACAATGAAAAGCTGCTCGTGGTAGGCCTTCTCAACGGAGATGACGGGGGCGTAGGAGGACAACATGAAGTGGATTCTCGGATACGGAACCAAGTTGGTCTGGAACTCAGTAACATCCAGGTTCAAGGCTCCATCGAACCTGAGCAAGGCAGTTAGTGATGAAATAACCTGCAACACGAGACGGTTGAGGTTAGTGTAGGTCGGCCGCTCGATGTCGAGAGAACGCCTGCAGATATCATAGATTGCGTCGTTGTCGAGGAGGACCACGACATCAGTGTGCTCCAGGAGGAGTGGGTGGATAGGACACTGTTGTAGGGCTCCACGATGGAGCTGGACACCTGGGGCGACGGGTAGACCGTGAAGCCGAGCATCGACTTTTTGCCGTAGTCGACGGAGAGGCGCTCGAGGAGCAGCGAGCCGAGCTCGGACCTGGTGCCGCCACCGACGGCGTTGAAGATGAGGAAGCCCTAGAGGCCAGTACAGTTGTCGACGAGCTTCCTAATGCGGTCGAGGTACAGGTCGACAATCTCCTTGACGATGGTGTAGTGGCCACGGGCGAAGTTGTTGGCGGCGTCCTCCTTGTCGCTGATGAGCTGCTCGGGGTGGAATAGCTGGCGGTACGTGCTGGTCCTCACCTCGTCGATAACAGTGTTCTCGAGATCGACAAAGACGGCACGGGGGACGTGCTTTCCTGCTCCGGTCTCGCTGAAGAAGGTGTTGAAAGCGTCATCGCCGCCACGGACAGTCTTGTCACTCGGCATCTGGCCATCAGGCTGGATCCCGTGCTCGAGGCAGTAGAGCTCCCAGCAGGCGTTCTCGACCTGGATCCCGGCCTGGCCGATGTGGATCGAGATGCACTCCCTCATTTTTTTTTCTAACGAACTAAGAAAAATGAAGAAGAAGAAGAAGACCTGAAGCTCTCGAGGAGGAGAGGAAAGTTCTGGAGGCGGGCGTGTATGAAGACGCCTTATATATATATATATATATATATATATATATATATATATATATATATATAAACTTGCTTGGACGATTTAACCGAGATGCTCCTACCAAGACTGGTAGAACTGTGGTGAGAGCCAGGTCCTGAAGGATGCGGTATTGGTTGTGATGCTGGCTTGATACAGTATGCAATAGAAATCTACCACATAATCAAGTCGAAATAATAAATATAATTTACTTTACTCCATGTCCGGCTCGCTCAACAGAATGTATCAATGGACGCAAAGGCATTCTTAATTAGCTATGAAGTGACATGTTCTGAGTCCTATTCGGTCGAGGCAACTCCTTGTTTAGGTAGGTGCTACGATGAACTCGTCCCTGCTTTGCCTTCACACCTAATAAATAGATGTTTTCTTATGCACTGAGTACATATGTTAATAAAAGAGACGAACCCACATATTTAAGAAAATAATCCCGTTCTGTATTAGATTTGTGTAGATGTAGAAATATTGAACTTGATGCCTAGAGTACTTCACGTTGGGTTTTCGAATTATTACTCAAAATTTTGATCCCATGACTTAGGTAATTAGAATTTTTTAAGCTGCTATATAGACTATCGACTTGTTGTTATAGTCTATTCGTTCCTATGATTTCAAGGCACATTCCCACGGCCTCAATGCAAGTCATAGCATGCATGTTCCTACAGTTTTAATGGTTTATCATATAGAGTATGACTTGGTTGGTGGTGCTGCATAGAACACAGTTGATTCACGTTAAGCAAGAGAGCTATCAAATAATCTTTCTCGAGTTTGAGTTCGAAAGTTACGAAAACACAAAATATTTTTGGGACCGTTTGTCACCGAGGAAGTCCCTAGCTTGGGAACTGAATAGAGATAGAAATACTGAGATGAGTAATGGCTTGAGAAGGATGGTAGGTCAAGTTAAGTCTTGTATGGTCTTTGAGAAACTTGTGCACAAGGGTTCGGTTCCTCGGACAATATCCCGAGGCCACATGATCGATCGGGCCCAGGAGGAAACGCGATAGTTGTGTTATATTTTAGCACATGTGGTTTGATTTCTTCAGCGTAGCTCGCTACCCGTACTGCATGAACACCATCTATGCCAAGCTATATGTCCACGGATAGCTTGTCATTCTAGTAGCCTTCATTTAGATTGAGTAGGCATGCTTACAGCAATTTGCATGCATGTCGTTGGATTGAGTCAAGGAGTGAATGTACGACATGAAATGTAGCTATTAAGCCTAAGATTTGGCTTCAGCAGAGACATATGCTTCGACATTATATATGGCGTATGGTTTAGTAGCTTGACACTGAGTTCTTATAATTCTATATTGTTGGGATCAAAATAAGGAAGGCCGAAAGGTAAGTATGGGTAAGTTTACATTATGTTGTGAGGCACGACCATATATTGTTACAAAAATAAACTTTATGGCACGACCACGATATATGTTGCCACACAAATAGACTTATAGTTATGCTATAAAATTGATCCTAAGACAAAATTAGAAGGACCACTAAAATTATAGTGCGTGTGTCATGACCCGCACTCGGTATAGGGGCACAAATGTGTAACAGCGCGCAACCTACGCCGCATAATCGGTGGTAGAATGCTGTACTAGGTCGCTAACTAACAACTCACACAATGATATAATGAACCTGTCATAGATCTCAACTCCGAATGGAGAACAAGTATAAAGTTATGATAATACTCAATCACAATCTAAAGTACGATAAGATATCATAGAAGTCTAAATAACTATAAAGACTCAACAAACAACAACTAAATAATATCTGAAAAAAATCTCAAATACAATGTCAAAATCTCCACTTATTACAATTCAAGTTCAAACAGAAAATCTAAACAAGTCCACTAAACTAGTCTCTCAGTCACACCTGAGAATCGAGATCCAAGGTAGCTATCCCCTCCTCGGATCCATAGAAGGTAGGACATGTATCTTCTGGACAATTATCTGAAAAAATATCCAGTCAGGATGGAACGAGCACATCTCCTCTAGCAGTTTCAAATAAATGACAAAGAATATAAAGCAGTTATAGACAGTTATACTTGATGAACATGGAAAGTTGAGACATGTAATAAAATAGAACAATAATTTAGAACAAGGAAAGTAAATACAATAAAATAGAAGAACATGGAAATAAAGAACGAAAATAGAGATGGCTACACTAGAACTATGTGAAACGAGTCCAATCTGTAAACCATGAGACAATGTGAATCTAGTACAAGACACTAAACCAGTGTGTTTTGAAATACCGAGTTTGACATGTAACGATTAGACGAGTAGTGAATATGGCACGTCGCACGCTTTGCCTAGCAGCGACGACTATCTTTCTTGTATGGTGATTCTTTTTGAATACGGCACGTCGCACACTTGGCCTAGTGACGATGGGTATCTTTCTTGTGCTTCTTGTTGAATACGACACGTCGCACGCTTGGCCTAGCGGCGACATCTATCTTGTTTGTGATGGTGGTTCTTGTATGATTAAAAATGTTTACATGTTTACTAGAGTATTTCTCGACACATTGATAGAGTACGAGTCTAGCTAGAATCAAGTTGTGCTTGTATATGTTTCGAGTAGATGGTTCTTGTGAATGATTCAAGTAGTAGAGGCTAGACTAGTTAAATACATGTGTTGTGAGTGAATGAATCTAGAATACTAATACTTTTTGTGACAAAGAATCAAATAGAACTATACTAAAAGCTGAATCATAATAATCATCAAGTAAATAAAAACTATTAGAGAATGTACTTGCCTGTCGTCTAGAGCAATGAATGAGAATCGATGTCCAAGGTAGTCTCACACAAATCTATAAATGAGATATACATGGTTATTTGATGTTCTAGAGTAAGCAGTATATTTAGATGCACTAATTATATGCTTCTAGGTTTTTTCTTTATCAAGGAAGTCAACTGAGTCAATGCTAGTCTATATAGGTCAACACTAGATCAACTATAGCTAATTGGTCAATGTTTGGTCAACTTGGTTCAATTAGCCTAAATCCAAGATTTTTCCAATTTAGGACATTTAGTGATTAGGCTAGAGTGTGCCAATCTAATCTTAACCATGGATTTTATAACCCTATACACCCATTATCCTATAGTGCAATTAGAGAATATCCTACACTAGGTCCTTACCACAAGGCTATCACCCATACTCTATATCTAACCTAGTTAATTACTGGCCAACCTTATATATACACAGAACAAAAAAATAAATATACATATATCTACAATACATATATGAGAGACTTAACCAAATAAGTGGTTAATACTCTAGGGATGCAATGAACTGGTCTCAAACCTGTAAATGGAAGGCAGAACTTAGAATTAAGGATGTGTTGCTTATGGACAATAAAGTAGTCTGATACACATACCATCTAACACTCCTATCAATTATACTACTGACATTACCTATATAATCATTAGAATAATTACTGTTGTAATATATATATATATATATATATATATATATATATATATATATACTACTGACATTACCTATATAATCATTAGAATAATTACTGTTGTAATATATATATATATATATATATATATATATATATATATATATATATATATATATATATATATAAATTGCCTAATATATATAGAGATATAAAACTAGAAGGGTGTAAAGTTACTCCTAGGTAGGATTGATGCACATGAGGCTCACTCTATCAACTATTACTAGATACTTCCTAGCTACAAGACTCGAACAAAGGAAGCATGGCAGATAACTTCAAGCCATTCCTTCCTCTCTGCTACATTTGCTTGCTGCTACATTTGCAAAATACAAGCAAGGCAAGTCTGTGCAACTGCAGAACAAGGCCAATGCAATGCCAAGAGCCTCAACACTACTCCTAGTCCCGAACTCTCCTCTCTATGATCCAAATTGGCACTTTAAGGTCTGATACTAACAACCACACACACACTTTGTTTAGTGGACTGCCCATAACTTCTATTCACTCAAGCTCACATATGGACAATCTCAAGCATATGAGCCCCATGCCCTTACTATTCCCTGTATAATGGGACCCTAACAATTGATACATAAAACCCATACATGACACTCTCCTAACCTCATATACATATGTGTCTATGCAATAAACATACACTCTTAACTTTCAATCTGCCATAGGAACCAACCCCTCATTCCCATCTATACTCCTGGTACCAATATGCATGATCCCCATATACCCTTACCTGAATAGAGCATAATTAGCCTATACTAGGAAGGTTATGGCATAACTAATTGTAGAAGCATGAAAAATATGGGGTTCATGCGGATCACAATTTGCCGCATACATACTTTGGGCCAAACTGGTCCGCATAAAGGAAAGCCGTATGACAGATTCACTGCCTTATGCAGCCCGTCGACAACCAGCTGCAGAAGAAAGATATGCGGCCAAGAGGATCAGTTCGTCTAATAAAGCTGACAAGTTCTGTCACAACTGACAAAAATGACAGCTCTGACACTTTGACAAAAAGATAAAACGTGGGACATCACCAAAAAGCAGGGTTCATACGCTTTATGCGGCCAGAAGGAGTGTCACCTAAGCCGCATGAACCTTACGCGGATCAAACATATGCGGCCCCAAAGTCTCCAAACTTCATGCGGCCAAGGGTGATTGTGACCCAAGCCGCATGAGCTTTATGTGGCCAAGATACAGAATCTATGCGACTTAAATCCTTAAGCGCTATATGCGGGCTAAGGAAGTTTGCAACTTAAGCCGCATGAATCTCATGCGACCCCACATGGTCGAAAACTGAGAGACTCATGCGGCTCAAAATGATTCCAGCAACATGCCACGTGGCATGCTGACCAAGTCTTAACTACCCAGATTTGCTGCAACAAAATCCTAACAAATTGACATATGGCGGCCAAAGAGCGGGTCTCCATGTGCTAATTAGTCACGTGGCCACATGCCATCTATGCGGCTCAACATATATACCACTATAAATAGCGTGGTGCCACACCCCTGCAAAAGGCTGGCAACCTTCGAAAAGCAATTTCTTCATGAGCTGAGGACTGCGTCAGATAGTCCAAGGAGTAAGGTAGCATTGATAACACTTTCCCGAGCCTCTACCGTTACCCCCCAAATTCAAAACTAAACAATTGTACGTAGATTGTTTCTTAGGATTTCTTTCTAGACTTTTCTTTGTACAAGCGAGTTTGTAATCAATTTTAGTATTTCTGTAATACCTGTCTTTAATTTTTTAATGGAAACATGATGATGACTCTGCTGGGGACGGCTTTCTCTTCTGATGAGAAGTTGGTGATGTAATCTGACGCGTCTAAGGCCGGCTCTACACAGCAGATGCTTGTGGTTCGTTTTGACCAACAAGCCTTCGAAGAATTGCTCTATGAAGGGAGCGCCAGCCCGTCACAAAAGCGAGCCAACCCAAAGAGGACTTGCAGAACGTCGGCGCACAAAATTGTTGCCCCTGACCAAGTTCTCGAAGAAGCTCCTTCTGCAGCCCAGGACGATGACCAAAGCTCTCCTGTGACTTTACTTCCGACCGTAGAGGACCCCACTGTTCCTAAATCCCAGAGAAAAACACTAGGATGCTGAGTTTTTGGGGGCACAAGAAAAATCTATGCGGACAAAGAAGAAGCCGCATAAGAGAGATGGGCATTCTGTCCATACGGCAGCCAACTCTGGCCGAGGGCAGACAACACATGCGACAGCCAACTATGGCCGCAGGCAGACAACTCATGTGACAGCCAACTCTGGCCGCAGGAAGTTGGCCCATACAGCAGCCAATCCTGGCCTTAGACAGGATGTCTCATGCAGCCCTGTCAAAAGCTCTGTGTTCAACCGTCTCTCATGCGGGCCCGACTCCATGCGGCCCATTGAGAATGTGGGAAGTATCAATCTGGACTCTTTTTACTATACGCCTTCGGGCGCTAAGTCAAAAAGTCTAGGACAGTGCGGGCCGAACAAGCCCAGTCAACTGTCGAAGTTACTGACTGTCAGCAGGCCCCGTTAACTATTACACGGGCTCCTGATGGAAAGTTGTACAGAACCACCCGCATCCAGTCCCCCAGGGAGCTAACGGATAGGGTGTGTCTTTAAAGTCCCCCTCCAATGATCCAGAGCAAGTGCTTTTACTAGCCACTGATCAGGGAGAAAACATGATACCTAAGTACCCGTGCACTCGGGATACCCGAGTCCACAAGTTTGGTGCAAAGGTAGATCAGCTTGCTACCGACTTGCGTGAGGTAATTACTCACAAATGCAAGGTGACACCATTGGCATGCAATGAGTCCCTTTCAGGACGTCGTTGCATCCGAGTCATCATCAATTGCTGCTGCGACAAATCAGCAGCACCTGAAGGTCGACAGTCAGTTTTCCAACGACTGCAGCAGCCAGCACCTGTCCGATAACAACTCAAGAAATAGGTGCAAATTTCGGGAGACGAGGAGTTTTCTTTCGCCTTCTGTAATTCAACTCAAAAGGTTCCTCCTGGCAAGGGAGAAAAGAAGACAGGCTCTTCCTGTTTGCAAAAACAAAAAGTTCTTTTATTTCACAAACTTTGTAAGAAGATTACAATTGAATTCTGGAAAAGTACAACTATAGGAATCCGATCTGAAGACGATCGCTTTATCCCTTGGACGATGTGAACTTTGAAGACGGTAGCCTCTGAAGAATGCAGCAGCACTTGGGCAAGAACTCCTGATCTCTCTGAAGATCGTGAATGATCTGATGTTGATAATGAAGGACTTGAAACTCTATTTATAGAGTTCTGGAAAATAACTAATTAGTAGTTATTTCTGGATTGTGCAGGCTGGATTGCACAGGCATTGGACTGCACAAACAGTGAACTGTGCTGACAGTTACTCGATCGTGGCTCAACTGTATTAGATGCGTGGCATTGTTTGATTGAAATGCGCATGGTCGTGTACAGACGGTTGCCACGTGGTGAGCAATTGATGGCAAGTAGGCCACGTATAAAATGTCAGTTATCTTGATAGATTGCGCCACTTGAACTGCGCTAGCTTCAGACTGCACTGGGATCGAACTGCGCTGTAGAGGATCTGGCAGACTACGCTTCGGTTGGGCTGGCAGATTGCGCTGGCTGTATAGCTGTCCTCGAGCGCTGTGCTGCACAAAAAACGAAAGGACTCCTCGTTTATCAGGCTGTCAGCTGTCAGAAGATCGGATTTTTGTCAGGTAATGATGACGTTGCCACGTCAGCTAGCGCGCTAGGATGTTAGCGCGGTTCGGCCTCCCGCGGTTGATTTGTTGCGCAGTCTGTCTCCTGCGCAATTCATTTGAAGGGTGCGCAATTTAATTTTCATTACTTTTTTGATGGGTGCAACTTGATTTTTAGGACCTACAAGACCCCCTTCAAAGTTTTCAAAATTTGAAAATATTCAAAGTTTCGAAATACTTTGAATTTTGAATTTAAAATCAAGTTGTGCAAGTGGCGCTTTGACTGCGCGTTTGGAGGAATCAGCTCCGACTTTTGTGGCACAATCTGAGGTGACTGTTACACTTCTGAAAACTATAAATTGTTTTCATTCTCATTCTGTCAAGCTTTACTTGCTTTCAATTTTCTGAAGAGATAAAAGATTGCAATGGCTCCCAAGCGTACAGCTACTGAGAAGGGCAAGGCCCCCGCCGAGACCTCGACTCGGGTTGCGCCCCTAATCTTTCGTCATGAAATTGGCCACCCAGCGCTGCAAGGTAGATGACAAACTCGATCGAAACCCTTTTTAGGGTTCTTGACATTTTCGAACCTTCATACATCTCCCTTTTTAGAGATTGATGGTATTGCGCCGCCCTGTTTAGGGTTTTGGTTACACACACAATAGTTTTCATTTTTATGAAAACTATACTCTTTCACAATCGGTTGGAAAGTGCTGGCAGATGTTCGGCCCAATCCATCGATTTACGCAAGTAGGTTGAGCAAGCGCAAACTGATGCCTTGCGCAAGTGGGTTAGCGCAACCTGATATCTTGTGCAAGTGGATGTGTTGGCACAATTGGATACTTTGCGCATGTGGGATGCATTTGCGCAATCTGATGCTTTGCACATAGCGCAATTTGATGAACTCTTTTTAAAGAAACTTTGTGATTTTGCATGTACTGATCTTTATGTCATTATTTGATGCAGTTAACCTCAGGGAAGATCCCAATTATCAGGTCTTTGTAGGGACTATGTCTGAACCTGAATTCAAGGAGGATCTTTCCCATGTGACATATCCTCAATATGTCCTGCCGTCATCTCGGCAAGCCATCCTGATGGCTCAAGACAATGAAACTCTGCTGTGTTTGATGAATGGGCAGCCACTCCAAACTGCAGACACAGTCACTCACAAGAAGCCTCTATTTCTGTTCGGTGAGGCTTTTGACAAGAACTCTCAGCCCAGGCCTCGCATGGAACAGAGACTTTTTCAAAGGGGTAAGAAGATAATACTTCTACCGGAGATTTCCAGATACCTTTCCCTGTCTCGTTATGCTTTTGCAAGTTATCCCAGAAGGATGGAATGGGATATAACTCCACTTTAGCAAGCCCGAACGGGGAATATTTGTGTAAAAAAGGGGCCAAACAGCAAAGACATGTTCTACAGTTCCTCTGAGCGTCACAGCTCCCTACTCAGAGGACTGAAACCCGGTTGCATCCCACCGAAAAACTCTTCCCTGCTGCTACCAGTCAGAACTCCGATATTCACAAATGAGTTTGCGAAGGTTGAGGGGAGGTATCCAGATCATGATATTCGATTGACAGGTCTTGTGAATCCAGATAACAAGAGATGGATTTGTATAGCCAATTGGATATTGGCTCAATTTGAAGACAGGCTCAAGGAGATTGAGCTGTACCAAGCGGTGTATGCCACCATTTATGGTTTTTCGCATAATCTGCATCTATTCCTTGTATTGGCGGAGAGATACAACTACAGGACGGGGACTTTATGATGCCATGCGGAGAGATCGGATTGGCTTTGCACGAGATGAAGTACATCTCCAGCCTGCCAATAGGGGATATCCCCTATGAAGAATTTGTCCCGACCAATGATGAGTTGGACAAATTACGCCAAGAGAATGCTGAAATGGTAGCTGTATTTGACGAGCTACTATGCCATTACAAGATCTGCTCCTTGTACTACAAGAGTGGCACAGCTGGCACCTGTTACTCGACGAAATGGTTGCCATATCTCTTCCTCAACCATATCATGGAAAAGAAGACCAAGGAGCATGACAACTGCAAACCCACCTTCTTCAGACCACTTAGCGATAGCGAAGTGATAAAGTTGATGGAGGAGCACAGTGACATGGATATCCTGGTTGAGGATGATCTTGCATATCCTCCTTTCAAGGAAGGAGATATTATTGAAAGCTACATGAGGATGGGCTACAGGCCCATGTCGAAGGAAGCCCAGCTGGCGGGTTTCCTCACTTATTGGTTTTGACGATACGTCATCCCTGGAGCCAGCGCCGTCGATCGCTCTCATCGCGGCATGCTGTTTGCTGCTGTCCGCTTAGTCTTTGGCTACCGGATGGATCTATTGTCAGCGATGACTTGCAGAGTGAATGCTGGCCTCCGCTTTTTTATCGATCAAATGCTTCGAGGAAAGGGCGAGAAAGGAAGCTTTCCTCGGCTGGAGCTATCCTACACATATCTGTTCGGATGGCTGCTTCTGCACTATCCTTCACTGATGAACCCCGATATGGGGGCGGTGAGCGGTAGCTTCTTGAGGAGATTCTCCAAAAGCAAGTGGATATATACCACTTTAAGAGATTGCAGGCGTGTTCTGAATCTTGGAAAGGGATGGAACTTCTATTGTGTTCCCCCTCCAACTGGCTACAAGCATATGTCCACCAACCTTGTCGACTCTGGAAGGGCACAGCCTCTGGGCCACACAACTTTCGACTGGTTGAAGATGATCCGGCCATCTCACTTGGTGTATAGGTTTGAAGATGAATGCTATCTGGAGTCTTATCTACCTAGCCGTTTTGCATGCCAATTCGGTTATGACCAATTTCATGTAGGCAACGCCATAATGTACCTACAGGGAAAAGGTTATCTGATCGATGGAGC
The DNA here is from genome assembly GCA_029216955.1 of Iris pallida. Taxonomy (NCBI): domain Eukaryota; kingdom Viridiplantae; phylum Streptophyta; class Magnoliopsida; order Asparagales; family Iridaceae; genus Iris; species Iris pallida. The sequence goes on from JANAVB010009596.1 coordinate 40,495,256, forward strand.
CCAGGCTTGGGCTTACTATAATGCTCGGGACACGAGGACGACGTTCTCGATGCCGCTAAGGAGCGATCATGGTCCTCGCATGCTATATACGTATTCGCTCTTCTACACATCAGCAAATACCTTTGCTGAGAATTTCAACTTAGCAGATAGCTTTGCGACAGTAACGCAATTAAACAAGGAAGCATCTGTTGTGTTGGCTTCTGCAATTGATGAAGAGGATGAGCCAGTTGATGCACCGCTGGAAGCTTCGAGTAAAGCCAACTTCCCTGAAGAAGTCAATGAGCCTCTGCGCGTCTCCTTAAAGGTTGTCAGATCTCCAATCAAGGAGAGGAAGAAGAGGAAGGCGGAAGAACCTTCTTCTCCGGTTTCTAAGAGGAAGCTTGTCTTAGAATCCTCAGAAAGGGTCACTATTCGGTCGTAATCTCGGTAGCAGGCTGAGTCGACTCAGAGAGAAGAGGCGACAACTTCGACCTCTCTTCAAAGACAAGTAGATATTGTAGATGTAGAGAGTCCAGAGAAACCTCTACGTAGAAAGAAAATAGTTTTCAGAAAGAAAGTGGCCACTCCTCCAAGACCTATCCTGTCATCGGTCGTGACCAGTGCTGTCGCCGGAGTCATGATGTCATCTCCTACACCTGCCCTTGAACCCAGGCAGGAAGCTTTCAATCCAGAGAAGAGGAACAAGGCTGTAGAGACCAGAGAGGAAATTATGGAGACAGCAGATGAGGCTGCGAAGCCAAATGAGCCAGAAACATCTTCCGAAGCACTGCAATTTCCAACACTTGCAATAGAAACTGCCCACCTTCCAGCTTCTCCTCGGTCACTACATGCTGAAGAAGATAAGTTAATGATTGAGGCATTGGAAGGCTGTGACTTTGGCTTGCACGATGATGTAGATCCAGTTGCCGCAACTGATAGTGAAGAAGCACGAGAAGAGAGTGCAAGTGATGAAGATACATCAGCAGAGGCTGTTGATGACACTCTGAATCCAGAAGAGGATGCTGATGTACATGCATCCCCAGAGAAGAATGTGGTTAAAGAAGTAGCACTGGAGGGAGCTACTGTCATCCATCAAGGAGGTATTGGTATTGACTGATATTAATACCCTTCTTTTATGGATTAAATGGCTGACATCTTAATTTTTATCCATGCAGAAATTTAACTTTCTTCGATTCCTCCAATATGAACTGATATAGTGCAAATAAAGGTGATAGCCAGCAGTAGCCGTCATTTATTAGGCGGCTCTGAAGCGGGTAGTAGCCATGCAGCAATGTCTAAAGCTACTTCTGCGAGGCTACAACCCATGTCAGCAGATGACAAACCTATCACTGGACCCAGCAATGGTAAGATTGCCCTTACTTTTGATCCTTTTCGATAGTTGCTAATGACAGCAAACTGATAGGGTTTATTTGATTTCGCAGAGGAACATCTGGGAGGAGCAATCAGCTCTACCATGGCTCATTTGTCGAAAGAGACCTCAACTCACGTTCAAGAAGCTGAACGTCCACCTGTACAGGCACCTGCTGCTTCAACTTCCATAGGAGTAGCTGCTACACCCGGTGCAAAAGCTACTAACAGATTTATAATTGGCTCCTTCACCAACCTTTTCTTCAATTCATTGGGACCCTTAGTAGAAAGGGTAATAGAGAAAGAAGATATTGGTTTCATCACTGTTAGAGGTCCAACCTCTTATCTGATCAGTGCCATCCGAAATCAAGGTGATGAAGCTCAAGCTGTTTATCTTGAACACATACTGAATGAGCTGGAGAAATCAGTTAAGATCTACAAAGACCTTAATCGGGGAGAAGTAGAGCCCTTGGTACATGCTGAGTTTGAGTGGATGTCTCGAGAGGCTGCAGTTATGAAAGCTGATTTCCAGGTTTTCTTGGATACTTTCGCTACCAAGTCTTCAGAGTATAACTCCCAGATGGAAATAATAGAATCTGCTGCTGGGGAGAAGGAAAAGAAAGTTGCTGAGCTGAAAGCAGAGTTCGATCGACTTCAAGAAGAGTTGAGAATTGTTCAACTTGCTCTGAAAGAAGAGACCACTCAACATCAAGCTGCAGTCCACCAACTGGACATTCTGACCCACGAAAGAAATGAGTATGTCAGGACTCATCAAGCTGAAATCACCCGCCGACTAGTAACCTTGCCGACTTTTGATGATAATTCTGGAATGGAGGAAGCTAGAAAGCGGGTGATGGATTCTCGTGAGGAGCGACTTCAAACTTTAAAGCAGCAGATGGCTAGTTTGATGACCCCACCAGCTGAATAGGAAGACTTTTTGTATCTTCTATTTTGTGACATGTCTTTTTGTAATGCCTTTTAATTTTGATCAATAAAAAGATATTTTTTTTGTGGCTCTATTATTTATTGCATATTTCATTCGAAAATAGCGATAGAAAATATATTCAGAGGTCCGGGACATGATATATTTCTTGATGTAGAAAATAATTATATTCATTATATCTGCTCAGAGGTAATGTGGACATGGCAGAATATAATTTGTTGAATATCATTATTTCAGTAGACAACTTAATCAAAGGTAACAAATACATGACAAGTTGCTGATATGAATGAACGGATGAATCGTCAAAATGCATGAACGAAAATGAATCGTTGGAATGAACGGATGAACCGTCAGAGGAATTGAATGAACGGGTGATCCGTCGGATGAATAAACGGATAAATCGTCGAATAGATGAAATGAACGGATGAACCGTCAGATGAATGTAGTGAACGGGCAAACCATCGAATAAATGGATGAACGGGTGAACCGTCGGATGAATGGGATAAACGGGTGAACCGTCGGATGACTGGGATGAACGGATGAACCGTCGGACGAATGTAGTAAACGGGCGAACCGTCGGTTGAATGTAGTGAATGGGTGAACCGTCGGATGAATATAGTGAACGGGCGAACCGTCGGATGAATGTGTCGCTTTGTTGTTTCACAAATCTCTATCTATAAATAGAACAGAAGATTAGATGGAATGATCACTTTCACTTTTCAACCCAAAGGTGTCGTCTGGAGATGCATTCAAGAAGGCTGAGATCGCCCCGAAGGTTGAAGCGGGCACTGAGGAACGTCCAATCGAGTTGATCCAGCCAAAACAGACAGAGGCGGGCGAAGGTTCATCTGCACCCAAGCCGCCAAGGGACATCTTGGACTTCCTACTTGAACCAGGGACGACGGAGGAAGAGGAGGCCATGAGGATGGCTGCTTGCAAGTTCCTGGTGGGTTCGAGCAAGGATGTTCTCGGCTCTTTTGCCGATTATGTTTTTGAGAAGGACGGTAGTGGTCCTCGTCCTGTCTAAAAAAAGGATGATAGTGATTCGCGTCCTTGATATTATGTAACGTCATTCATGATGAAATAAAATCAAACTTTATTTATGCACTGTCTTGTTGTATTTACATGAAATCCCTGTTACATTCATACATAGTATTTTTTGAGGAACTTGCCATTGATGGGCATCATAGCAACTCGACCGTCCAGTTCTGAGAGTTGATAGGCTCCATTTGAGAAGACTTTGCTTACGATATATGGCCCTCCCACTTTGCGTCAAATTTGCTCTTACTCATGTGAGTCATGGTCATAGGACGTCTGACGGTTAGAACGAGCTCTCCTTTCTGAAAGGCTCTGACTTTAACTTTGCGATTGAAAGTCTTCGAGATGCGGGCTTGATATAACTCAATATGCTGTTGAGCCAATAACCTTTTTTCGTCGAGCGCTTATAATTCTTGAAGTCGAAGAAGGTCGTTGTTCTCTATAGTGAGCTGGCGATGGCAATCCGCAGGGATGGGATCTGAAGTTCTAAAGGTAGAACTGCTTCGCAACCGTACACCAGAGAGAAAGGTGTACAGCCTGTGGGGTTGCGGACCGTAGTACGGTAGGCCCATAGACATTCTCTGAGTTTTTCACTCCAGTTCCATTTGTTAGTAGACACAAACTTCTTGAGGAGCTTGATAATAGTCTTGTTAAAGGCTTCAGCTAAACCATTAGCAGCAGGATTGTAAGCTGTCGAAGCGACATTGTCAATCCGATGATCGTCACAAAACCTGGTGAACTTTTGACTGATGAACTGAGGTCCGTTGTCATGAATAATTCGTAGAGGTACACCAAATCTATAGATGATATGGTGTTTGACGAAGTTGATGACGCTACTAGTCTTGACTTCAGCCAGAGGTATAGCTTCAGCCCATTTGGAGAAGTAATCGGTTATTGCTAGTATGAACCGATGTCCTCTAGAAGAAGGAGGATTGATAGGACCTATAATATCCATGCCCCAAGCTTCGAAAGGCCAAGAAGCAGCAGTCGGATGAAGGAATTCCGACGGTTGATGGATAAAATCTGTATGGATTTGACAAGCTCGACATTTCCTTGCATACTCGATGGCATTAGATACCATAGAGGGCCAATAGTAACCCGTACGTCGGATACGATCTTGTAGATTAGGACCAGGTTGATGCGCTCTGCAAACACCGTCGTGAGCTTTACGCAATACTTGCTTCGCTTCATCACCAGCAAGACAACGCAAGAGTAGGCCGTCATAAGTCCGTCGGTAGAGAGTTTTGGTGGTCTGATTGTAGTAGAATCGCTAAAACCGCCGACAAATACTCGTAGCCTCCTTGGGATCTTCAGGAAGTATATCATGGACCACGAAATCGATGAAGGGAGCTCTCCAGTCTTCACTGATAACATTGGCTTCAGTAAGATTACTGAACTCAATATTACGATTATTTTCGATGCAAAACAATTCCCGATTAGAGACAACCACCACCTGCTGTCTTTTGATAGGGATGGCTAAGACTGCTGCAAGATTGGCCAAAGCATCTGCCTCAGTATTGCAAGCTCGACGGACATATTCGATGAAGAAGGCTTTGAATGATGTAGCCATGCTGATTGCCGCTTCATGATAAGGCACTAGATCCTGATGACGAACTACATAGGTTCCTCTAACCTGGTTAACAACCAGCTTGGAGTCGCCATAGACTTCAAGATATTCGACATCTAGTTGCTTAGCTAATTGGAGACCGATGAGTAGAGCATTGTACTCTGCTACATTGTTGGAGCAAGGTTCATCTTGGGAGTAGGCTCTTTGGATAGTTGACCCGTCTGGAGAAACAAGAACAACTCCAACTCCTGCGATGTTCGATCCTGGATGCACCGTCGAAGAACAGACGCCAGGTAGAAAATTCTTCGGAGATCATATTTGATTGCAGTGTCTCGTCTGGAATTTCATTATAAAGCTTAGATGTCTCCGGAATAGGATGAGCCGCTAAGAAGTCTGCCAGCGCTTGGCCTTTGACAGACTTTTGTGGAACATAAACCATGTCGTATTGGACTAGCAGAATGGCCCATGTAGCTAAACGAGAATTGAGTGTGCTGGGTTTCTTCATTAATACCCGAAGAGGATTAACTCGGGATATGACATGAATAGTTTGTCCAATGATGTAATGCCTTGTCTTTTGAACAACAAACATAAGAGCTAGGCATTCTTTCTCAACCGGACTATAATGGTGTTCGGCACCAATCATAGTACGACTAACATAGTAGATGGCCTGTTCATGACCTTCTTTGTTCTTTTGGGCAAGTAAAGCACCTAATGAATGATCCATAGCACGGACATACATTAAGAATGGTATGCCCGAGATTGGTGGCACCAAGACTGGTGGGTTCATGAGATATCGCTTTATGTCATCGAATGCTTGTTGACATTCTTTGGTCCAAATGAAAGATGTACCCTTTTTCATTAGCTGAGTAAATGGTCTGCAACGTCCAGACAGATTCGAAATGAACCTCCTGATGTACGCAAGTCGACCTTGGAATCCTCGTAGCTCTTTTAGGTTGCGTGGAGGACGCATCTCTTGAATGGCTTTGATCTTCTCGGGATCCATGTGTATACCTTTAGAGGTAATGATGAAGCCGAGAAATTTGCCACTAAAGACACCCAAGAATGACTTGGTGGGATTCATTTTGAGTTGATATTGGCGCATCAGATTGAAGATTGTTCTTAAGTCTTGGATGTGATCTTCTTTTAGACGACTCTTGACGGCAATATCGTCGACATAACATTCAACAGTCTTGCGAAGATGATCTCGAAAGATGGTACTCATGGCTCGTTGGTAAGTTGTACCTGCGTTCTTGAGACCAAATGGCATCACGGTATAGCAGTAGACTCCGCGAGGAGTACGGAAAGAAGTATGTTTTTCATCTTCAGGATTCATCCGAATCTGATTGTATCCAGAGAAACCATCCATGAAGGATATTCGCTCGAACCCACAAGTATTGTCGATCATGACATCTGTGATAGGGAGAGAAAACTCATCTTTTGGACAGGCTTCATTAAGATCCCAAAAGTCGATGCAGACTCGAACTTTGCCAGTTTTCTTCAAGACTGGGACAACGTTGGCTACCCAATCTGGATGTTGTTCTTCTCGAATAAAGCCACAAGCTATAAGCTTTTTGACTTCATCATCAATAGTGTCCATCATTTCTGGCTTGAATCGCCTTTGATGTTGTTTGACTGGCTTTGCATTAGGCAAGATATTCAATTTGTGAGTAGCAACTTTGGGATCTAAACCTGGCATGTCTTCATAACTCCAAGCAAAGACATCAATATATTCTCGAATAAGAAGAATTAATTCTTGCTTATCTGTCTCTGGAAGGTTCTTGCTGATGAATATTGGACGAGGCGACCCGCTTTCTCCTACGTCAATTTGAACCAATTGATCTTTGGTAGGAGGTTCCCGTTGTTCGAATCGGAGTTCCTATTGGGTATCCATTCGTTGAGCCTAAGGATCTGTTTCGGGATTTTCTTCAATGTCTTCATCATAGCCTTCTGGAAGTTCGACGGAGACCATGTTAGAAGATACGATCAGCCGATGAACCTGACCAATGCTGGTGTCAGAGTCCCATGATCTGGAATCAGAAGAGTTAGAGCGCTCCTCACTATCGGATTCGGAGACTTCCGGAGATAATACCGGAGGTGAAGCATATCCGAGACCTCTTTTTGTCCTGCTGTAGTACATCTCTGATTTTTCTTTTCGAACAACCGTACGGATAGGAGTTCTTCTACCCTTACCGTAGTTGAGGCTATTCTTGAAGTCATAACCCATCTTTCGGATGATGTCTTTTGATTGTTGACTATAACGACGAAGTTGGAGACGTCCCATATCGTTACTTTTGCTATCATCCGTATAGCTGAATTTTTGTTCTGGTCCTTTACTAAAAAGTATTGGACTTTCGCCTCTTTTTCGAGAAGGGACAACAAAGTATGAATCCTCTGGGTGTTCGAGTAAGACCTCTGTTTGAAAAGACTGTACAACTCCCATTGTAAATGACTGAAAGCTATCTAACATATCCAAATAGCACTTAGCATGATAAATAACATCAGTATACTGGAAAGGAGATGCTTTTTTATTGATTTGTACATCTGTATTTACAACAGGACCTTTAGCCTTATCAGGCTTGGTCAGATTGTTTTTGTCACGACCCGCACCCACTGTGAGGGTACGAGTATGTAACAGCGCCCAGCCTTCGCCGCAGTGTCGGCGGTAGAACGCTGTTCTAAGTCTCTAACTACCATCAACTCATACAGTATATAGTGTACTAATCATGATCAACTCCGAACGGAGGGCAAGCATAAGATATGGTGTAACTCAATCACAGTCTAAGCACGATAAGATAACACCGAAATATAACTAAGAAATTGAAGACAACAATAACTACTGAAATAATAACAACAATCTCAAATACATCTCAAGTCTCAATTATATACAACAAGCTCTACTTGAAAACAGATGCAAGTTTACTAAACTAAATCCCGATCACTCCCGAGTGTCGGGGCCATAGGTAGCTAAGCTATCTCCTGGTCAGTAATATGTCGGGCACGTGTCCTCAGGGCAATCATCTGTAAAATTTACAACAGGTCCAGTCAGGACAGGAATGAGCACATCTCATCTAGAAAACCCAAGTAAATGACAGAGAACTATAAAGCAGTTATAGACAGTTATATTGATGAATATGGCAGTTTATACTCAGTGATGGTAAGAAAGACAGATAAACTACAAAGAAAGTAAATAACTAAACAAGAGAAGAATCATAGCAATGAAGACTGAAAAAATAGAACTAGCTGAACCAGGGTAATATGATATAAAGTCCAGACAGCAATGTAGACAAGTATAAATCCAATGTAAGTCCAGTACAAGATGAATCTAATACAAGATGAATCCAGTAAGGGACGATTCCAGTTATAGTGATCAATGATTCCAGGGTGAGTCCAGCCTATACTCTAGCAGTGTGTTTTAAAATACTGAGATCGACATGTAAACGGCAATGGGTAATCCGGCACATCACACACCTGGCCGGGTGTGAGATGGCTATCATTCTAGTTTGATTCCAGCATAGGGTGATTCCATAAATGGGGTATGTCTACATGTCTTACTCTAGTATTTCTTCTTCCAGTAAGTGAATCCAGAAATCCGACACAATGATTCAAGATGAGTCCAGCCAGAATATAATGATACCAGTAAATGATTCCAGAATAATTCCAGTAATAGAGGCCAGATAATAAATATGTGTCGTATACATGAATCCAGAATATCCATACGTGTTGTAATAGAGAATCGCATACAACTAACTAGAACTGAAGTACAGTAATTGACAAGTAAATGAGAGAACTATCAGAGAATGTACTCGCCTCGTATCTGAATGTCTGAAGTAAATGTACTGTCCGAGATGAGATACCTGACTCCTATTTAGAGCAACACAAGTCAAGATGTATACATGGGATGATAAATGTAATCTACAATGCATCTGCATGCTGTCTAGGTCGAACTAGGCCAAAGTCAACTCTTGGTCAACCATGGTCAACTACACTAGTCAAACTAGGTCTAACAAGTCTAATTAGTCTTAACTAATCTATTCTAGGCCTAATCAAGACTAAACAGTCTAACTAAGCTCCCACTAGTCTAACAGACACAACATAGGCCAAATACCATATATGGAATATGTGTCACTATTCACATATGAATGTATATGTATATCCACATATACAAATAGAAATGTGCCTGGCACATTATCTATCACACACAAAATCCCTTACACTTACACTACCATCCCACATATATATATATATATATATAATATAATTACACATACACATGGATTAGGAAATATCTAGACACATAAATATGTGTGTGTGGATATATATGTGTAGACATGTGTGTGTGTGTATTTGAGATGTATCAATGTGGGTGGGTGTCAACTGTCAGGACAGCAAGGTAAAACAGTGTGCAGGAACATGTATGTGTGTCTGTGTGTTAGCAGGAATTGGGAAGTTATGTGACTGAATTTACAACTGTGCAGAAAAATGTATGACATAAATCTAGACAGGTGACAGTGCAAGGATGGGCAGGAAACCAATTCAGTTTTCAGGTTATTCTAATCAGTGAATCAATTATAGCACAGAAAATTAGTTAATCATTAAATCAAATTCTCAGTTCAAGACAGGGAATCACAAACTCATGCTACATTCTCAGGAAACAACATTAAACATTCAATTAGAAACTCAATAAAAACTAAAACTGGGAATTGACTTCAATGTCTCAGGATTTGCAGATTTATGAATAGCAAGGTGGTTCTCAGCTCAGTAACAAGTGACAGTGATCCTAGTCCCTATTTTTTCAGATATGGGAATGACAGGAACATATGTTCTCAGGTTTGTGTAGATGTGTGTTCACCTATACAACATGTTAATAGTGACAGGTAGTACATGTGTGTGTATGGTATATAGAAAACAGTGTGCAGGAAACTCATGAAGGAGGGCTGAAATAAGCATGTGGGCATGTGTGTTAGCAGGACATGTGTACCAGTGTACAGGAATTTAGGGAGTGTATGACTGAATAAGTGTAGGCTAGTGTGTGTGTGTGTTCATGTAGAGGACTGTGTGTGTGTTACACATAGGAAAAATCAGTGATACATTGACAGGTAATGTGTAAACCATGACATGAAAGTGTCCTTATGTCTCAGATTTGTGGAGTGACAGGAATGTGTGAGCTGGTGATGGTGTGACTTCATGGTTCTCGGATTTTAGATTAACAGTGTATCACAGGATTACAACTATGCATTCAATAGGAAAGGATCAATTCATGATACAAACTAAACTAACTTCATTAAATCCTAAGGAAGCACATGTGACAGGAATGATTCATAGTGACAGTGAAATAGGGAAACATTCCCATGTTCATGGTGTCTGTTTACATGATGCTCATGGTTGAAATCCTCAAACAAAACAACAACTCGAAATGAGTGTTGCCACAATACCCAAGCCAACTCAATGAAGTTACAACACAATTCAACCATTCAATCACAGTTATGGTTATCACCATCTCAGGTTTTAACCCAAATGAAACATTAAATAGCGAGGAATCATTTCATGATATATCTAATCCATTCGAAAATGAAATGTGAGACTAAACTCCTTGCTAACTTGTCCTAACATGTTATCAACATATAACCATAATTAAATCACATTAATTACATGATATTTAATCATTAGAAAGTAAATGGAAATGAAGAACAGGGAATTAATGCACTGATACTTAACAGTATCAGGAAAATGGGGGATTCCCATTTCGACATTGAAATAGTAGCTAATAAGTTATATGGTTGGTAATTAACATTCAATGTGTGCACGTGTCATACACCTAGTTTCGTGTCCAAAAATAAGATATAAGTGTCCAAGAACAAAAGCACAGACACGCACGAGACTGGCACGGGCTCGCATGACCAGTGCATGTGTCCGCACGCACCCGACACGCAACCAAGTGACACGAGACATGGGGAGTGTCGTGTCAGATACTGCCCCGAGCTCCATGTCAAAGGACACGCAACCAAGTGTCCAGAACAACCATCACGAACCCACGAGCAGTAGGACACTGCTGTCCACGCACGCGCAGGCATGTCCACGAGTCCAGTGTGACTCGGACACGACTCGAAATCACCTCAGTCACTTAGAAACCTATAAGCAACACCAAGACACGAATTTCCATTCAAACACTTCTCAAAAAATCGATCAAAATGCCCTTTGTGGCATTTCGTCGAACATCTGCGCACAGTGCTGATACGTGTCCGATACGGACACGTACAGGACACGAAAATTGGCAAACCCTATACCTACAGAGCCAGGACACTTAGGGCTAGGTGTTCATGCAAAGAAAACCTAATTTTAATGGGTGGATAGGAATTTACCTATGGTTGTTCTTCAACACAAAAACTCTCTTCCATGGAGTTCTTCAAAGCCACCCAAATCCTTCAAATTGATTCAAATCTGAGATTTGAGTCCACAATCATCAAGAGAACATTGATTAGAACACAATGGAAGAAATCTCAATAAAAATGGAGTCCTATTGATTAAACTATAAAGAAAATAAATAAAGGCTGACCTATTTCTTAGGAATATTGATGAAATAAAGGAAAGAGACACAACTTTCCAAAATGATATTATATAGGCAAGGGGGGGTTCTTGGCTGGCCACTTTAGTTAGGGTTAGGGCTTTTAGGTTTCATCTAAGGGCTAGCAATGAATCAAGGCTAATGGGTGGCCTAGAATCTAGGGCTCTTTCCTAGTTAAGTTGCAAACCACCCACTTAGCTACAAAATGACTCAAACCACTATTCAATACTAACTAAACTCAATGGGGGCTAACTAGGCTAGCTATGGCTAATCTAGGTTAGGTCCAATATAGGTTAGGCTAACGAAAACCACATAGCAATAAATAAACTAGTATTTAAATCATACCATTCAAATAAATCATTCTAAATTCCCAATAAAATATATTAAATTCAAATAATTCGAAATGAAAAAAAATACCCTTAAACTAAAAATGATAACCAAAATTTCCTAATCACATGGCTAGGCTCTAGGGTAGACAGTCTCTACGGTTTCACTAGCAAAATACCAAAATCACAAGTCATGATTTTAAATAGTCTAAAAATAATTAAAAATCATAATATGAAATAAATATCAATAAATAATAATTATATTTACAAAATTTCAAAATCACCCTCATCTGGAAAACTGGGTGTTATACTCCTACCCACCTTATAAAAATTTCGTCCTCGAAATTAAGATGATCGCACCCCCTTCTAGGTCAAACATAGTCAAGGGTCAATCACTAGTCAATTTCTCAACATCCGAGTATTTGGTCATCAGCTGGTCAACTTCTTAGGATTTTACCTATGCTAGCTATCTAGGTGTTGGCAACTAGAATTTAGCAAAAGAGAACTCTATAATAGACTAACTCTTAACCTTCCAAATCCTATCAAGTCACCTATAACTAAATACCCACAAGCTAAGCACACAAATCCCAAATACCACATATATATATATATATATATATATATATATATATATATGCTCAAGAACAACAACCCATCACATATATCCTAAGTATATCATCTATATATATAGACCTCTTAGTCTTAGGTGAAACTACAACTATACTCAAGGACAGGCTCTGGTCATAGGTGCCTCACTGGAAAAGGTAAGGGAAAGTAATAATAATTATCAAAGCTGTAAGGCATACTAACATCCTATATGTAAACTGGTTGGTATCATAGATAACAGGAGAATTATCTGCAACGGGTTACTATTCTAACACCAATGCTAACTATCACCTCTAGGGTACAGATACTCTACAAGTCATCATATCATTATACTACAAAGGAACTACCTATGAATATCCCTACTCCTAAGTCATTTACAACAACAGAAGGGTATGATGTTTAAAACCTTCTCAAGATACAATCTGTTAATCATATGCGTCTGTCCAAAATTATGTTGTCCAGAGTCTTCATCATGCTAGTGAGCAACGGCTACGATAGTCACAGAGTCCTTGACTAAGGTACGTACCTCTAGGTTCATGGTATTTAAAATTTTTGTATTACCGCGTGCGGCGGCGAAAACCGTAAATTCCCATACCCGAGAATTACATCCAAAATCTGACTACATGTCCTCACTATACCAACTAACACGACTATCAAAGATTCTAGATCCCATAACTGAGGTGACCTAGCCCATATGATTTTCTCAGAAGAAAAAAAAACAAACATAACAAAAGAGCAACATGACAAAATTAATCAATCAACAAGGAACAGATGGAATCGGAATTCAAGGTAGTTATAAAAGACAATTGCGGGAATGGAATCGGGAAGAACGAAACTTGCAGCGAGATCTCCAATGGTCTGTGCATTCTCGACTGTCCTGACGATAGCTCGCCCTGCTGGGTTCCCCTGGTCTGCTGGTGATGCTGCATGAACCGCTGCTGCTGAGAGAATCGGAAATGACGAGAAAAAGTCTCTGTACAGACAGAGGTGCACCTCCAATGTAGCAGAAACGCTAACCTGAGTCGGCACAACAGAAGCTGCGGTCTCGAGGCCCTGATGAACAGGACGAGAGGTGGCCAGCTTCTCGATAGTATCCCCCGAACCAAAGTGATGAGATCATGTTTCCATAACCATCATGAAGACAGATCAAAACAAGAAATAATTTCTGAGAATGAAGCAAAATTTCAAAGAAGGACATTTTATATTCAAGAGAAAAACAATAAGCAGCAAATTTAGATAAAAGGGATCTGATAAGGAGTTTTTCCTAATATGATTGAGTACCTTCAAAATATCCTAATCCTACTGCAGGCTGTAGTGCAACTCTGGTTCGAATACCACTACATAAACTCGACCTGTATGGGCCACCACTAAAAACGTGTCACGACCCGCACCTACTGTGAGGGTACGAGTACGTAACAGCTCCCAGCCTACACCGCAGTGTCGGCGGTAGAATGCTGTTTTAAGTCTCTAACTACCATCAACTCATGCAGTATATAGTGTACTCATTATGATCAACTCCGAACGGAGGACAAGCATAAGATATGGTGTAACTCAATCACAGTCTAAGCACGATAAGATAACACCGAAATATAACTAAGAAATTGAAGACAACAATAACTAATGAAATAATAACAACAATCTCAAACAATCTTAAATACATCTCAAGTCTCAATTCTATACAACAAGCTCTACATGAAAATAGATGCAAGTCTACTAAACTAAATCCTGATCACTCCCGAGTGTCGGGGCCATAGGTAGCTAAGCCATCTCCTGGTCAGTAATATGTAGGGCACGTGTCCTCACGGCAATCATCTGTAAAATTTACAACAGGTCCAGTCAGGACAGGAACGAGCACATCTCATCTAGAAAACCCAAGTAAATGACAGTATAAAGAAGTTATAGACAGTTGTATTGATGAATATGGCAGTTTATATTCAGGTGATGGTAAGAAAGACAGATAAAGTGCAAGGAAAGTAAATAACTAAACAAAAGAAGAATCATTGCAATAAAGACTGTAAAAATAGAACTAGCTGAACCAGGGTAATATGATATAAAGTCCAGACAGCAATATAGACAAGTGTAACTCCAATGTAAGTCTAGTACAAGATGAATCTAATACAAGATGAATTCAGTAAGGGACGATTCCAGTTATAGTGATCAATGATTCCAGAGTGAGTCCAGCCTATACTCTAGCAGTGTGTTTTAAAATACCGAGATCGACATGTAAACGGCTATGGATAATCCGGCACATCACACACCTGGTCGGGTGTGAGATGGCTATCATTCCAGTTTGATTCCAGCATAGGGTGATTCCAGAAATGGGGTATGTCTACATGTCTTACTCTAGTATTTCCCCTCCCAGCAAGTGAATCCAGAAATTCGACACAATGATTCAAGATGAGTCCAGCCAGAATATAATGATACTAGCAAATGATTCCAGAATGATTCCAGTAATAGAGGCCACATAATAAATGTGTGTCGTATACATGAATCCAGAATATCCATACGTGTTGTAATAGAGAATCGCATACAACTAACTAGAACTGAAGTACAGTAATTGACAAGTAAATGAGAGAACTATCAGAGAATGTACTCGCCTCGTATCTGAATGTCTGAAGTAAAGGTACTGTCCGAGATGAGCTACCTGACTCCTATTTAGAGCAACACAAGTCAAGATGTATACATGGGATGATAAATGTAATCTACAATGCATCTGTATACTGTCTAGGTCGAACTAGGCCAAAGTCAACTCTTGGTCAACCATGGTCAACTACACTAGTCAAACTAGGTCTAACAAGTCTAATTAGTCTTCACTAGTCTATTATAAGCCTAATCAAGACTAAAGAGCCTAACTAAGCTCCCACTAGTCTAACAGACACAACATAGGCCCAATACCATATATGGAATATGTGTCACTATTCACATATGAATGTATATGTATATCCACATATACAAATAGAAATGTGCCTAGCACATTAGCTATCACGCACAGAATCCCTTACACTTACACTACCATCCCATATATATATATATATAATATAATTACACATACACATGGATTAGTAAATATCTAGATACATAAATGTGTGTGTGGATATATATGTGTAGACATGTGTGTGTGTGTATTTGAGATGTATCAATGTGGGTGGGTGTCAAGTGTCAGGACAGCAAGGTGAAACAGTGTGCAGGAACATGCATGTGTGTCTGTGTGTTAGCAGGAATTAGGAAGTTATGTGACTGAATTTACAACAGTACAGGAAAATATATGACAGAAATCTAGATAGGTGACAGTGCAAGGATGGATAGGAAACCAATTCAGTTTTCAGGTTATTCTAATCAGTGAATCAATTATTACACAGAAAATTAGTTGATCATCAAATCAAATTCTCAGTTCAAGACAGGGAATCACAAACTCATGCTACATTCTCAGAAACAACAGTAAACATTCAATTAGAAACTCAATAAAATCTGAAACTGGGAATTGACTTCAATGTCTCAGGATTTCCAGATTTATGAATAGCAAGGTGGTTCTCAGCTCAGTGACAAGTGATAGTGATCCTAGTCCCTATTTTCTCAGATATGGGAATGACAGGAACATATGTTCTCAGGTTTGTGTAGATGTGTGTTCACCTATACAACATGTTAATAGTGACAGGTAGTACATGTGTGTGTATGGTATA
This sequence comes from Iris pallida, assembly GCA_029216955.1. Lineage (NCBI taxonomy): Eukaryota > Viridiplantae > Streptophyta > Magnoliopsida > Asparagales > Iridaceae > Iris > Iris pallida. Next base: position 40,511,325 of record JANAVB010009596.1, read on the forward strand.
TAGAAAACAGTGTGCAGGAAACTCATGAAGGGGGGCTGAAACATGAATGTGGGCATATGTGTTAGCAGGACATGCGTACCAGTGTACAAGAATTTAGGGAGTGTGTGAGTGAATGGGTGTAGGCTAGTGTGTGTGTGTTCATGTAGAGGACTGTGTGTGTGTGTTACACATAGTAAAAATCAGTGATACATTGACAGGTAATGTGTAAACCTTGACAGTGTCCTATGTCTCAGATTTGTGGAGTGACAGGAATGTGTGAGCTGGTGATGGTGTGACTTCTTGGTTCTCAGATTTTAGAATAACAGTATATCACAGGATTACAACTATGCATTCAATAGAAAATGATCAATTCATGATACAAACTAAACTAACTTCATTAAATCCTAAGGAAGCACATGTGACAGGAATGATTCATAGTGACAGTGAAATAGGGAAACATTCCCATATTCATGGTGTCTGTGTACATGATGCTCAGGCTTGAAATCCTCAAACAAAACACCAACTCGAAATGAGTGTTGCCACAATCCCCAAGCCAACTCAATGAAGTTACAACACAATTCAACCATTCAATCACAGTTATGGTTATCACCATCTCAGGTTTTAACCCAAATGAAACATTAAATAGGGAGGAATCATTTCATGATATATCTAATCCATTCGAAAGTGAAATGTGAGACTAAACTCCTTGCTAACCTGTCCTAATATGTTATCAACATATAACCATAATTAAATCACATAATTACATGATATTTAATCATTAGAAAGTAAATGGAAATGAAGAACAATGAATACTTAACAGTATCAGAAAAATGGGGGATTCCCATTTCGACATTGAAATAGCAGCTAATAAGTTATGTTAATGGTTGGTAATTAACATTCAATGTGTGCACGTGTCATACACCTAGTTTCTTGTCCAAAAATAGGACACAAGTGTCCAAGAACAAAAGCACAGATACGCACGAGACTGGCACGGGCTCGTGTGACCAGTGCATGTGTCCGTACACACCCGACATGCAACCAAGTGACACGAGACTTGGGGAGTGTCGTGTCAGAAACTGCCCCGAGCTCCATGTCAAAGGACACACAACCAAGTGTCCAGAACAACCCACACGAACCCACGAGCAGCAGGGCACTGTTGTCCACGCGCGTGCAGGCATGTCCACGAGTCCAGTGTGACTCGAACATGACTCGAAATCACCTCAGTCACTTAGAAACCTATAAGCGACACCAAGACACGAATTTCCATTCAAACACTTCTCGAAAAATCGATCGAAATGCCCTTTGTGGTATTTCGTCGAACACCTGCGCACAGTGCTGATACGTGTCCGATATGGACACGTACAGGACACAAAAATTGGCAAACCATATACCTACAGAGCCAGGACACTTAGGGCTAGGTGTTCATGCAAAGAAAACCTAATTTTAATGGGTGGATAGGAATTTACCTATGGTTGTTCTTCAACACAAAAACTCTCTTCCAAGGAGTTCTTCAAAGCCACCCAAATCCTTCAAATTGATTCAAATCTGTGATTTGAGTCCACAATCAGCAAGAGAACATTGATTAGAACACAATGGAAGAAATCCTAATAAAAATAGAGTCCTATTGATTAAACTATGAAGAAAATAAATAAAGGCTTACCTATTTCTTAGGAATATTGATGAACTAATGGAAAGAGGCACAACTTTCCAAAATGATATTATATAGGAAAGGGGGGGGTCTTGGCTGGCCACTTTTGTTAGGGTTAGGGTTTTTAGGTTTCATCTAAGGGCTAGCAATGAATCAAGGCTAATGGGTGGCCTAGAATCTAGGGCACTTTCCTAGTTAAGTTGCAAACCACCCACTTAGCTACAAAATGACTCAAACCACTATTCAATACTAACTAAACTCAATGGGGCTAACTAGGCTAGCTATGGCTAATCTAGGTTAGGTCCAATCTATGTTAGGCTAACCAAAACTACATAGCAATAAATAAACTAGTATTTAAATCACACTATTCAAATAAATCATTCTAAATTCCCAATAAAATATATTAAATTAAAATAATTCGAAATGACAAAAATACCCTCAAACTAAAAATGATAAACGAAATACCCTAATCACATGGCTAGGCTCTAGGGTAGACAGTCTCTACGGTTTCACTAACAAAATACCAAAATCACAAGTCATAATTTTAAATAGTCTAAAAATAATTAAAAATCATAATATAAAATAAATATCAATAAATAATAATTATAATTATAAAATTTCAAAATTACCCTCATCTGGAAAACTGGGTGTTACAAATTACAAGAGGGGGAGAAAAAGAACGTGGAGGAGGATTGGACTTGTTGCGACGGAGGTCGATAACAAGTGGCTCAGAGGAGGTGAGCTCCCATTTATCCTTATTATGAGATAAATTAATAACAAGTGGCTCAGAAGAGGTGAGCTGTCTTTTATCCTTGTTACGACGTAGGTCGATAACAAGTGGCTCAGAAGAGGTGAGCTCCCTTTGATCTTGACCACCATCGGTTGGTTGCTTCTGGACTGGCAAGTGAATAGCCAGTAGTTTGGAGGACTGAGGATGAGAAACACATCCTTTAACAGGTATGATGAGGGTGTCATTGGGCACTGCTTCTTGTTCTTCTTTAGTGTCTAAAGCCAGTACTACCTTCATGAACTCATCCTTATACATGCGAGCATCGTTACAATATGCTTCAACACCTTTGAAAGGGTAGAGATCCGCAACCTTTTTTTGAACCTCTCCATTGTCATGAACATATTTGAAACATTGATAGAGAGTCGAAGGAACAATGTTATGTTCATGCAAGAATGGTCTCCCCAAAAGAGCATTGTAAGAGCAACCATGGTTGTCTATAATATAGAAGGTCACCTTTGTGCGAAGATTGCCAAATTGGAGTTTTAGGCGAATCTTGCCCAGAGGCTCACTTCTTCCTTGGTTGAACCCCAATATGGTGGTGATTGTGCCAGAAAGACTATGTTCTGGGATCTTCAGTGCATCTAGCATTATCTTTGGCATGATGCTGAGTGTTGACCCTGGATCTATCAGAATGCGATCGACTTTCATCGAGTCGACATATCCTGTATAGTATAGAGGACGGTCATGCCTATTGTCTCCTAACAGCATATCATTCTGTGTGAAGGTAATGTTTGGAATTAATTCTAACACACTGTGACAATGGAGGCAAGAGACAGGCTCTGCTTTCGGCTTCTTTAGAAGTGTTAGGCAAGTTTCTGCCTGCATTAGAGCTTCACTCAGAGTTTTTCGAGTCTCTTTGGAGAGGCACAAGAGCTCGAAGATTGACAACCTGGCCGGTGTATTGGCTAGTTGAGCCAAGATATTAAAGTTATATGGCTTCTCAAGTCCAGAAGGAGATGACTTCTTCAAAGGTTTGTCGAAGCGGACTTGTTGTTTGCCTTTGTCGGCTGCTGTCGGTTTGGGAGGAATGGGTTCTACAACCGGTGAGGATACAGAAAGGATACCCTCTGTAGAGACAGGTTGCACTGGAGCAGACTCAGAAGAAGAGGTAGGGTTTTCTTGATTTTCAGGAACTTTCCGTAGGTAGGCTTTCCCTGACCAGGTGCCCAGCAGGATTTCCTCTTCAACTATGGGGTCAAAAGACACCATATTGCAGATCTTTGTTCTGCCCTTGGAGCGACCTCTTTGCTTAGAAGGAGCCTCGAAGTCAGCAACAAGGTCTGGGTGAATCCACATAATTTTTCCGTTATCAAGAGATAAGGGGACGAGACCTTCACTTCGTGGATAAAGTAAATTCTCGATCTCTAGAGTGGCCTTGGGGATAGAGATGACACCATGCTGTACCATCTGTGGAGGGAAGTTACCGAACTGTACTGAGACCATGTTCGCGATAACAGTCTTCTCATCTTGTTGAAGAGTGACAATACCAGCATTGACGAGCTCTTGAATTTTGCCTTTGAGCACGTAACATGCTCGAGTGGGATGCCCAATGAACCTGTGATAAACACAATATTTGGGATGATCAGTCTTACCGACCTCGTCAGGCTTCTTAGGGTCTGGGAGTTGGAGCTTATTGCTTTTGATCAAGTAATCAAAGATGATTGCGGTGTCATTCTCGTCAAATGAGTACTCTACTTTCGGACGAGGTTCTCTTGGTGGAGGGGCAGAAGGAGTAGAAGTAGACGTAGGTGGAGCTACGTTGACAGCCAGAGATTCTTTGTTCTTCAAATTGATGTTCAAAGTCTCTTTTCCTTTGCGGTTATTCTGGCGATTACCGCTACTAGATGTCGGGAGTTCATCCCGGTCGGGGTTAGACATGTGTACCCCCATCTGCTTGAACTTGTCAGCGCTAACTTCAGCTGTTTTAGCGTTGACAATGAATGATGGCCAGTCTTGAAATTGAGTTGACCCCGTCCACATGCTGATAATAGACAAAAAGATTTGCCTTGCAGGTATCTATAGAAACAGCGGTCGGAGTTCCAGGAGGCATCTTTAATGCTTCTCGGCGAAATCTTTCAATGAAACTCTCAGCGGTTTCATTATATCTTTGTTTGATCTTGTTGAGGGCTGACATGGTTATGTCGTTGATTCCCTCATAGAATCGTTCAAAGAAGATTTGTTTAAGACCTGAAAAAGAAGTGATACAGCCATCAGGCAAGCTTCTGTACCAATCGTATGCTACACCGGCTAAACAGCCGACGAATACCCTGGTAAGAAGAGAATCATTTGGCTGAAGTTGAACAGTCATTACCTCAAAGTGGTTAATGAACTGGCTTGGGGAAGTACTGCCGTCAAACAGCAAAATTGTGGGAATCTTGTACTTTGGAGGGAATGGAACTTCCTTCCATTCAGCCGGATAGGGCTGTTTAATCCCCAATCTTTGTAAATTGTCTTTCTCTTTAAAAGCCTCGAACTCAGTACGCAAGAGTTTGACAGCTTCATTAGCATCCTCCGATAAAGAAGAAGAAGCAGGCTGAATTATAGTGTTAGGGAGAGGAACAGCGTGGTAAGTACTACCCCCAGCTCCTGACTGACTGGGTGTAGGTTTAATTTGTACATGGGGTATTTGAGGAGATACTACCCCCAGATCTGTTTTGACAGGCACCGACGATGCTATAATCTCAGGATTTGCAGCAGGTGCGGTCGATGGTACTGTATGTTGGGCCACGATGATAGAATGCATACTTGCGACCATTTCAGCCATGGTCTTCAGCTTGTCCTCTAGTACAGCTATTCGTTGTTCTTGATTTGCTGAACTAGAAGCATCTGGGTCTTCGGTGACAACATAAGCTGTCACTTCTCTAGGTACAATAGAAGACACTGTTTGTTCAGAACTTTTGCTGTATACATCATAATCAGAGAAGGAATTATCTCCTGAATAAGAAACAAAGAAGTGACCAGAAGGATCTTGGAGAAGATTCCTTTGACCGATTGTGTCTCGGCTTCGGGATCTGGTGTGTTAAAATACTCCTTCAGAAGATTCTTAGAGTAAATCTAAGTACCGCTGGCTGGGTTTACGGGGTTTGCCGTGTTTGGAGCATTTTCTACCCCCAGTGTCTTGAGAAGCCATGTTGACAGAAGCATACAACACTTCGTCTTCATCTTCTGACATAGGTTCAGGAGTTGCAAAATTCAGACGATCGATGACAGACCATTTTGTTGTCTGGCAACAGCACTTGATGACAACCTTGTGATTACAATGGTGTTCAAGTGGTTGAACTGGAGGTGTTGAGATATTGTCCTATTTTTGTCTGAGGTGCTCTCGGAGATCAGGAACAATGACGGGACGAGAAAAAGTCTGAGGGATATGTTCTTTGACCACATTCGAAACATGGTTCCTGTTCTTCAGATGTTTTGTCTCGTGAGTATACAGAGAAGTACTCACTTCGTTAGCATAGGTATCAGGATTTTTCAACCTGGAAGTTTGCCTCTGATGCAGGTTCATCTTCGGCATTGGCTGCTTGCGTTTTACCGAAGTTAATGTAGACCGAGGTCTATTAAGATAATCCCGTAGATCAGCAAACTCACCTCCAGGTGTTTCTGTCTGAGATACCAGTAATTTTCCTTGCTGTGAGCAGGATATCCGAAGAGTTGGGAGATCTTGGAATTTTGCTACCGGAGTAGGCAGAATACCTCTTTGATCAGTACATTTTCCTTTAGCAGGGAGAGAAGAACTCTTGTTTGAGAGAGTTCTTATACTGATTGGTGCCGAGGCACGTTCAGACTGATCTTCTACAGAAAAAACCGGAGAAGACTGTGAAAAGACCAAAGGACCTTTTCTCTTGTTTTGTGAAGAAGGGTTGGCTAAAGAGCATTTCCCTCTGTTGTCTTCCAAGTCGTGTAACGAGAAAGTTTGAGAAAAGACCAACGGGCCTTTTCCTTTGTTCTGAGGAGGAGGAGGAACAGTCAACAGACTACCCCCAGTGGATTGTGCTGGAGCAACAGGTTGCTTAGGAAGAGGAGCAGAGTTTTTCCCCTTGCTGTGAGAAGAAGAGAGATTAGCCAAAGGGCTATCCCTATTAGACTGCGCTGGAATAGCTTGCGCAGAGGTTGAAGTGGCAAAAGGCGCATTGGCTGATTGTGCATAGAAAGCTTTGACAGATGGCCTTTTGGCCACAGAAACTGTAGTTTGTGCAGCAGGAGTCCTGACTTCAGTGTGTTTGAGTTGCACTCTGGTTGTAGGAGTGTATTGCACAGGTGAAGTTGCAGCCAACTGTGCCAAGGGAAGAGGAGTCTTGTACTTTGCCAAAGCAGCATAGGAAGTGGTTTGCGTCTTGGCAGAAGAGAGAGGGAGTTGCGCATGGGTAGTAGAGGCTACTGGCTCCTTGGTAGCAGAGACAGCAGGTTGCGCAGATGATTGCGCAAAAGACAACGCAGAGGACTGCGCAGAAGACTTTGGAGTCCATACTGAATGAACCTTGCTCTTGGCAGAAGTTGCAGTACGACGAGTAGCCCCAGAGTTGATCATCGCCTCATAGGCAGTCTAGTTGACCTTCACAACCAGCGTCTTCTGCGTCTTTCCGATAGACGCAACGTCACATTGAGTTGTCACTTCCTCGTCGGAGGAGAAAGTCGTCCCCAGCAAAGTCGCCATTTTGTTTGCAAAAACAAAAAGTTCTTTTATTTCACAAACTTTGTAAGACGATTACAATTGAATTCTGGGAAAGTACAACTATAGGAATCCGATCTGAAGACGATCGCTTTATCCCTTGGACGATGTGAACTTTGAAGACGGTAGCCTCTGAAGAATGCAGCAGCACTTGGACAAGAACTCCTGATCTCTCTGATGATCGTGAATGATCTGATGTTGATAATGAAGGACTTGAAACTCTATTTATAGAGTTCTGGAAAATAACTAATTAGTAGTTATTTCTGGATTGCGCAGGCATTGGACTACGCAAATAGCGAACTGCGCTGGCAGTTACACGATCGTGGCTCAACTGTATTAGACGCGTGGCATTATTTGATTGAAATATGCATGGTCGTGTACAAACGGTTGCCACGTGGTGAGCAATTGATGGCATGTAGGCCACGTATAAAATGTCAGTTATCTTGATGGATTGTGCCACTTGAACTGCGCTAGCTTTAGACTGCGCTGGGATCGAACTACGCTGCAGAGGATCTGGCAGACTGCGCTTCGGTTGGGCTGGCAGATTGTGCTGGCTGTACAGTTGTCCTCGAGCGCTGTGCTGCACAAGAAACGAACGAACTCCTAGTTTATCGGGCTGTCAGCTGTCAGAAGATCGAATTTTTTTCCAGTAATGATGACGTTGCCACGTCAGCTAGCGCGCTTGGATGTTAGCGCGGTTCGGCCTCGCCCGGTTGATTTGTTGCGCAGTCTGCCTCCTGTGCAATTCATTTAAAGGGTGCGTTATTTGATTTTCATTGCTTTTTTGATGGGTGCAACTTGATTTTTAGGACCTACACTTCCAGCCCGACAATCTCGACCAGTATTGCAAGAAGACCCTCATCTGGAGGGTTGCCACCGACAACCACAGGGGGTGTCTATTTAGGTACTCGATCCAAAAAGAAGCTTCCAGCACCCGATGGTGCACCTTCGGCCTCCTTGCGGGTAGATGGAGCTGGGGGTAGCAGTCCCTTCAATATATACGACAACCAAATGTACCAAGAGCACATACAGGGGGTAGAGGTCCCCCAGAACTGTGCAACGGACTTGGACTTCCCTGAGGGCCATCACCCTCACCAAGATGATGCGGCTTCCTGTACAGGGGGAAGGTACCCCTTCCGAGTCCGAGGAAGATGACATTTTGACATTCTTCGACGATTTCTCTATACAAGGGTACGGCATAGAGAACACTTCTGCTACGATCCCTTCCACCTCTACCCACGTGAGGACGATCTTTATGGCTGACGATGATCATGAAGCGCCTTCTGATCAACGACATCTATAAGTATTTGAAGCCATGCTCATGTCCTTGGTCAAGTCTGTGGATGAAATCAAAGCTGCCTTGCCAACCCAACCGGCAAGGACGCCCGAACAAACAATCTTGGGACCCGCAGTCAATGCGGACTCCAACACGACCGCCCCTCCTCTGGGTAATGATCCCTTAGGAGCATCCGTTCCTTCAGCTGCAGAAGAAGCCAAAGAGGCAAGGAGGAAAGTCCAGGAGCTTCGAACGATGTTCAATGTCCGAGACTCCTCTCGGGACCTTAGAATACGGCAGCCATATCCCGTTGCATGGAGAGATGTGCCTTTTCCCCCACAGTACAAGCCGTTCTATATCGATTCTTATGACGGAAAGACCTCTGCTAGTCGGTACATGACTTACTTTGAAGTCACAACTGACCACTTGCCGCATAGTGACGCCATCCTCACGCGATTATTCATCGGAGCATTGGAGGGGATCGTGTTCGACTGGTTCCGCAACCTTCCCGATAGCTGCATTCATTCTTTTGATGGCTTCAAGCACATGTTCTTGGAATGATTCTACGAAGTGGGGCATGATATAACGATGTCATCTTTCATGGACGTCGTTCAGGGAGAGAGGGAGCTAACAAGGAATTATATTGAGCGGTTCTGCCAAACCGCAATGAAATTGCCCCAAGTCAATCCCGAGAGCTCCTTGATTGAAATTTGCCAGAAGAAGTTGCTCCCCGCAATTAGCCTCTGGATGGGTGACGATCAGTTCAAGGATTAGACGACCTTCATCATAAGTGCTACTAATGTAGAGACAAAATTGAAGAAGGCTCGCCAGTTGGGATTACATATCCCAGATGGAGAGGATAACAGCAGACGTCCTGGTTCCACCTGCAGCAACAACAACAGTGGCGCCACCGCCAACCGGGACAATAAGGGCAAACAGGCCATGGTCGCTGATGCGACCCAGAAGCTCGAACAAAAATAGGCAAAAGGTCAGTGGCCCAAGGTAAATTACTCATTTGAAGATAGTCATGTCAAACCTATCTTCGATATGCTCTTGCAAGGGGGTAGGATCCATCTCCCTCCACCAAGACGCGAGCCCCGAATCGGCAGAAATGGAGGACCCAAACTATTGCCACTTCCACCGCTATGTCCATCGTTCCACTCATGACTACTTCAAATTAAAGCGGTACATTCAGAGTCTTATCAACTCCAAAGCTCTGTCGATAGACTTTAAAGAGGTTACCGTGGCGGCGAACATGGCGTCGATTCAGTTCGACAACTTCCCTCCAATAAGCACTCCAGACGGGATAATACCTGTCCCTCGGGCAATGATAGAGGTTACTAATCTTTCGCCCGTCCAGAGCCAGACATCTGGATTGGTACCTCTCACCATATCGTAAGAAGAGATCATGTGGGTGCATCCAGACTTAGTGTCCAAAGTTACCCAGGAGGTATCATCTACTACCAACAAGAAAAAGGGCAGGAAGTCTAGATCCTGCCATACAATTTTAGCCGAGGCTGAGGAAGCTGCAGCCATTGTTACCCGGTCTGGAGCACAAGTCCAGCTCGCACGGGATAGTTCAGTCGAAGATCCTCAGCCGGCAATGCCGCCTCCGTTTGATGTTCCAAGGCCATTTCAGCCTCCACTGGCAGATAAATCCAAGCCAAAGGAAACCTGCTTTGATAGGCCACTCCGTAATGATGTACCCCAGGGACTGGAAAAACCTTACAACTTTGACATATTAGCACAATTGGCTAATACACCATCAAAGTTGTCGTTATACGAGCTCCTAAGGCTCTCTATGGATCTTCTTATCGCATTAAGCGAAGCACTCCAAAATGCTGACGCCTACTTAGCTCAGGTCAAGCCTCCAGGGAAAGACCCGCCAGTAGATCTATAGGACATCGATAGCACAGATGCAATGTCCAACATCATATTTACTCCACAGGACATGTTGATCAAGTCCAATTTGCGTGATCGACCCTTGGACTACACTAGATACATGGGCGACATCAAGGTGGATCGGATGCATATCGACCCTGGCTCGTCAATAAGCATCATCCTGAAAAGCTTGCTCCAACTTTTTGGCATCCCTATGCACCGACTAGCGGCGACCAATAATGCCATTAGCGGTTTTAACTCGAGAAAGAGCTATCCCTAGGGAAGATCCGATTGAAATGTCAGATTGGCGACCTGAAGACGGAGGTTACCTGCTACGTCATAGATGCAGACACCTTCTACAACATTCTCCTGGGACATCCGTGGATACATGACTATATGATCGTACCATCCATCCTTCACCAATGTTTCAAGTATGTCAGTAAGCACGGCATCGTGAAAACTGAATTTGCCGACATCGATCTCTTCAAAGGGGTTGAATCTTATTATTCTTCGGAGGCTTGTCTATATGACGAATCCATGAAATATATAACAGACGAATTGGAGGCCATCACAGGGCCAGAAGAACCCTTGAGAATTCGTCTCCAGGCCCGTAAACCAGGCAAAGCCGCACCCCTTGTCGCAACTTTGCATAAAGAGGTGCCCGGTTCTCTCATCCAAGCTGTGCAGTCAGAACCAATGTTCATCCGGCTCCCAAAGTCAAGAGCCAAAGTCGATCATAGGGCCGATGGTGATCCGATTGCCAAAATCCATTCAAAGGCAATCAGAAGACACAAAGTCCCTTGCCGAGCCATTTGTCACCCGTCTTCCCAAGACGAGCCGGCAACTAAGTGCCGACCCGATACACTCAGGCAAGCCAATATCACAAGTTCAACCCTTGGTGGTCAAGTTGCCTAAGACATCAACCCAACCATTGGGATCCCAGGGGGTAGCCGAAGAGATATAAAACTCGCCAAACAACTAGTGGCACAGACAGATAGTCCCTCTCCTGATGATGTAATCCCTGTGGACGAAATTCCTTATTTCATCAATTAGAGGCTACCGTTAGACTATTCTGAGTATGATAAGCCTAATCTAATGTATGTTGCATGGGACTGTCTAGACGTTAGCCTGTACACACGGGTGACAACCGTCCATAACCCAAATCAACTTGCTCCCATTAAAGGTGCTCACTTCCTGGTCCCAGATAGAAGAGGAGGGGATCACACGATCATCTTCGGCCGAAAAGAAGGTTCTCAATCTTTCACGCCATAAGAGTCCGATCTCGGACCCGACACTGGAAGATTACTACTCTACCTGTATAGTCCTTAAGCTAAGTACTTCATGCGAAAGCAGGGGTACGACATGGAGGCTACCCCGGGTCTGAATTACGGCAGTAGTCGGCGATTGCCTCTACAGCCGTCGGCACCGGAAGGGAAACCTCAGGACCACTATCACAAATTCAGATGCGGCCTCGGGTATGTTACACCACCGACAACGCCCAAAAGTTCCGATGAAGAATGCGATGGCACTCTCAGTCGTTCGAGTCACTCATTTACGACCCTAATAGCAGTATTGGAGATATATTTCGACAGACATTATCTGTCAACATGACATCTGCTGAAATCGAAGAGGAAGACGGAGATCTACTTGAACCACTTGAGTTGGAGCCGTGGGTCCAGCTACTAGACGCACAATGGGAGAAACGCTTTGAACTTTGTGATCCTTCCACTGAGGATGAGGTTATGCAAGTTAACCTCGGTGATGAATCCTCTCCAAAGCCAATCCTCGTCAGTAAAAGCCTGACAGACGGCGAGCGGGAGTCGTTGTTACAACTCGTCAAAGAATACATCAACTTCTTTGCCTGAAGCTATAAAGATATGCCAGGTCTAAAACCCGAGATCGTACTTCATAAGCTCAATATTTATTCAGACGCAAAACCAGTCAAACAACAGCAGCGGCAGTTTCGTCCAGACATCATGAATTATATTGAAGCGAAAGTAAACAAGATTATGGCTAGCGGTTTCATCCACGAAGAGTAGCACCCAGACTGGGTAGCCAACGTAGTACCAGTCATCAAAAAGAACAGAAAGATCCGAATTTGTATCAATTTCTGCAATCCGAATACGGCATGCCCTAAGGATGAATTCCCTCTTCTGATCACCGACATAATGATCGACAATAGGTGCGGCTTCGAGCGCATGACCTTTATGGATGGCTTTTCAGGATACAATCAAATTAAGATGTCTCTTGATGACGAGAAGCATATGTCATTCTGAACACCGATCGGCGTATATTGTTATACGGTCATGCCCTTTGGCCCGCTGTTGCTACATATCAATGGGCTATGAGTGTCATCTTCAAAGATCATTTGCGCAAGACGGTTGAGGGTTACGTTGACAACATCGCCGTCAAGAGCCGCTCAAAAATGATCACTTACATGATTTGAGAATAGTATTCAACCTCATGCGAGCGCACAACCTGAAGATGAATCCCACCAAGTCTTTTTTGGGGGTGTCCCGCAAAAAGTTCTTGGGCTTTGTCATTACTTTCCGGGGCATTCACATAGATTCCGACAAAACAAAAGCAATCCTAGAGATGAGTCCACCAAGGAACCTCCGTGAACTCCGCGGCCTCTCAGGGCGAGGTCAACCCTTCAATCAACTCATGAGGAAATGTGTCTCTTTCTTATGGAACGAGGAATGTCAGCGTACCTTCAATGATATTAAGGAGTACCTGACGAATCTGCCAGCTCTGGTAGCCCCGGTCGCCGGAAAGCCCTTTCTACTCTATGTACGGGCGATGGAACACTCCCTCGGTGCTCTGCTAGCACAGAATAGTGATGCGGGACATGAATAAGCCATTTACTATCTCAGCCGGATGGTGGTAGGACCGGAACATAGGTACACCGCCGTGGAGAAGGAGTGCCTTGCCCTAGTGTTCGCCATTCAAAAAAAATGACACTATGTGATAGGGCAAACCACTTATGTTGTTTCACGAGTTAATCCTCTCAGGGTTCTCATGACCAAGCCCGGTGCACTCAGTTCTCGTCTAGCCACCTGGGCGATACTATTATCCCAATACGACATAGTTTTTGTTCCGCAAAAGGCTATAAAAGGTCAAGCCCTGGCTGACTTCCTAGCGGCCCATCTAGGCTCAGAAATAGCCAAAATTTATGAAGAAATTTCTAACGAAGTCATCGCCTCGAACATGACTTCGCATGACACCATTTGGCGAATTTTCTTTGACGGTGCTTCAAGAACAGGGCCACAAGGTGATATCATCGCTGGAGTCGGGGTAGTATTAATTTCCCCCTCTGGATTGATGGTCAATCGGGCATATTCTCTTACAGAACCCTGTTCAAACAATGTAGTCGAATATAATACTCTAGTCATCGGACTCCAACTCATAAAAGAAGTGAGGATCAAGTACTTGGAAGCATATGGTGACTCACAGTTGGTTGTTAACCAGATCTGAGGTTCATACGAGGTTCACAATGAGGACCTGATTCCCTATTATCAGACAGTAATTGCCATCATTGTAACCTTAGAAGGATTCTTTATAGAGCACGTTCCTAGGCTCCAAAATATCGAAGACGAAGCCCTAGCAGGTCTCGCCGCTTCCTTGGCACTTCCAAATAATACTCACCATCTAGTCGATATAATAGGCCATGAATTGGTCTGTCCCAGGAACAGTCTTCAACTAGGTACGAGTTACTCTACCCAGATAACCAACGACATACATGACTGGAGACACCCGCTCATCGACTTTGTAGTCTATGGAATTTTGTCAGAGAATGTGAAGGAAGCCACTTCGATCAGAAGACGCTCCCTCAGATTCTTGTATGATACGGAGACGAAAATGTTATATCGACGATCCTACGATGGGCTACTATTAAGATGCCTGTCAAATACAGAAGCCAAAGAAGCCTTACGTGAAGCTCATGATGGCACTTGTGGGGCTCACCAACCTGGCCCAAAATTGCAAGATCGTCTCCGTTGGATGGGTTATTACTGGCCCATAATGGTAGCAGATGTGGTTGATTATGCAAAAAATTGCACCCGACAGTGGCTTCTTGGTCATTTGAAGCATGGAGAATGGACATCATTGGGCCAATCACCCCGCCGTCGCCTAGAGGGCATCGGTTCATACTTGCAATCACCGATTACTTCTCCAAATAGGCGGAAGCTGTTCCGCTGGCAGAGGATAAGACATCGAACGTGATTAGCTTCATAAAATATCACGACATCTACCATTTTGGACTGCCCCGGAGGATTATTCACGATAATGGTCCGCAGTTTGTAAGCCACGCTTTCTATCGATTTTGTGACAAGAATCGGATTCAGAACATGGCCTCGACAACATATAACCCATCGGCTAACGGTCTGGCTGAAGCTTTCAATAAAACCATAATCAAGCTCCTCAAAATGTTCGTGTCTTTAAACAAACGCGACTGGAATGAAAAGCTTGGCGAGTGCTTATAGGCGTATCGTACCACGATTCGGATGGCTATAGGAAATACACCGTTCTTCTTGGTTTATGGGAGCGAGGCAGTCCTCCCATTGGAGACTCAGATCCTTTCACTCCGAGTGGCCCTTACTTACCGGTTAACGTCGGACGATAACTACCACCGACGGCTACAAGAGTTGGAAGTATTAGATGAGAAGAGTTTACAAGCTCAACAAAGCATAGAGCTCTACTAAGTGCGTATCTCTCGGGCTTTCAACAAGAAAGTCAACCAGAGAATATTCCAAGTCGGCGATCTCGTCTTGGCCATTCGCAGACCAATGGTCATGACTCACAAGACCCCAGACAAATTCCAGCCTAAATGGGAGGGTCCATTTATCATCGAGAGCGTATTCTCCAACGGCGTGTACCGTCTCGTAAAAAAAAATGGAGACTTGCTCATGATGCCCGTCAACGACAAGTTCCTCAAGAAATATTATGTCTAAACGACATCTTCTAACTGTCTCTCAGATTGTGAGTTATGTACCCTCTGGTATCGCTGAACTTACACTCTGACCTCAAATCTCCCAGATTGTTGAGTTATGTGCCCTCAGGTACCACTGAACTTACTCTCTGACTGCTCCGAATGGATTCATATCTCATCTCCTGGTCATATCTATGAACTCCCACATTAAATACTTTTCTCCACCATAGCTAGCCTCAAAATCTGTTACCCGTACCACCAGTACACAAAAGGGTTATAGGTCCATAAAACTTATCCTAATCTATTACTCGCACCATCAGTGCACAAAAAGGGTAATAGGTCCATAAAATTACCCAACTGAAAAAACAACCATGTCCATATCACCTCTGAGTTGTTTTCTCGTCCATCACAAACAAACCACCCCATACATAGAACTTCCACGTTGATAGCACCTCTGAGTTGTTTTGTGTATCCCTATTAGGCATTTTCCCTTATTACCTCTGAGTAGGGAGGCTCTACTTTAGACTCATATTTACCATGTCCTCATTATCTCTGAGTAAATATGTTGGTTTTCTCTCCACTTATTATCAGTACTCGCATCGCCGGTACACAAAAAGGGTAGTAAGTCCATAAAAGTTATCCTTATCTATTACTCGCACCATCGGTATACCAAAGAGTAGTAGGTCCACAAAATATCATTTAAATCTATTTGCTCGCATTTCTAGATGCACAAAAGGGCAAAAGGTCCACAAAAATTCCTCAAGTGGGATGTCCTTTGTAAAACACAAATGCTGTATTAGGCCCTCTAGTACAAGCACCACAAAATATCATAAATAAAGAATAGAGTGAACATACTCTGCTTATTCAAAATCAGTTACATTCATAAGACTACATCAACAGCATAAAACAAGGAAAGGAAAATCTGGCAATACATGGTTTGGTTAGTTTCACAGCACTTCGTCTTCAAGCAGTTTCGTGGCCCTCGAAAGAAGTCATATTTTACTGCTGAGAAGCAAACAAGGCTGTTGAATCCACAAGGAACTGCCTGGAGGAGGGAAAATATAGCATGCTATCCTCCCCTCCGTATTGCGGATGCCTTAGCCCCGCTCCCCCGAAGGACCATACCTTCAAAACATTATCCCTGATGGTTGTTTCGCCTGCTTGGAGAGCCGTGAAGTCAGGACGTTCATAACAACGCCTGACCACCGTCCAACTCTCCGAGGTATAAAAGCCCTTCCTACCACCGGGAGAAAACTCTTTCGAAGCATGAAGAGTCCTGAGTTGTTTGATGTGTATGCCAAAATGGCGGAGGGAAAACTCTTCCAAAGTATGAGGAGTTTTGAACTGTCTGTTGTAGGTGTCAGAATGGTATATTTTCACTCTATCGCTAACACCAGTCCTGGAGAAGTTTGCTATCCAGATCCCTACAAAATATGGAAAAAAGGGGGGTTAGCACCAAAAAGAAGACATAGAACTCTGTTTCTTTAGTTATGCAGCCTAGCCAGTTATGCGGCCTAGCCAAACAGAACTCGTACGGCCCAAAGTCATGAGGTCGGCTTTATGAAGTACTCATACAGCTCAGTCATGAAGCACTTATGTGGCTCAGTCATGAAGTGTTCATGCGGCTCAATTTTGAGGGATTTATGCGGCTCTGTCATGAAATACTCATGCGACCCAGTCATAAGTACTCATGTGGCTCCGTCATGAGGCAATTATACAGCCCAGTCATACAGTGTTCATGCGGTCCGATCATAAAAGGGCTCATACGGCTCAATCATGAGGCAATTATACGGCTCATGCATGAAGTGTTCATGCGGATCAATCTTGAAGGACTTATGCAGTTCAAAGTTCGAATGAGCAGCGGTTATGCGGCCCAGCCCATGTGTCCCTATCATACAGAACAAATGCGATCCAAATGAGATAGGGTATGCATCGACCAGGCTTAAAGCACAGAGGCAGTATATGACAGGCCCGTGCATGCGACGTGGCTATTCAAAATTTTAGTTGTCGTCTTCCCACCTTCCTAACTCTTGAGATGGGGTTGCACGTCGAAATGAATGGAAGGAACGTCTGCCGCTCTCAACGAAGAGGCAAGTCCCCTCCCTTTGGCCGTCGTACTAGTCGACTTGGAAGCCTTTGGAGCCATAGCAGAAAGTATGATGAAGTCGAAGGACAAGAAGGTGAAAGAGAAAAATCTCTCTCCGAATAACCCCTATTTATTGAGTTACTGAAAAGTGCCTCTTCGATTGTCGAGATCATTAAAGATAATGACGACGTTTGGGGACTTTATCCCTAAATAACCGTCGGCCTTATCTTGAAGAGCGCTTCTTCGATTCTCGAGATCATTAAAGATAATATCGACGTTTGGGGATTTTATCCCTCGTAATTGTCGACTTTATTTCGAAAAGAGAACCGAAATCCAAAGTCGAATCAAGAAAATTAAATGTAGCAGTGACAGCTGGCAGGCTGATGGGTTCTCTCTGCGGCTCGAAGTCCCTCTGCGGCTCAAGATTTCCCTGCTGCTCGAGATTTCTCTGCGGCTCGAAAAATCCCTACGACTTGAAGACTCCCAGCGGCTTGACATATTTCCATGCTTCTTATTCAAAGTATTCCAAATTTGCAATTTAAAAACTTTGAAGGGGGTCTTGTAGAAGCATGAAAAATATGGGGTTCATACGGATCGTAATTTGCCGCATACATACTTTGGGCCAAATTGGTCTGCATAAAGGAAAGCCGCATGACAGATTCACTACCTTATGCGGCCCGTCGACAACCAGCTGCAGAAGAAAGATATGTGGCCAAGAGGATCAGTTCGTCTAATAAAGATGACAAGTTCTGTCACAACTGACAAAAATGACAGCTCTGACACTTTGACAAAAAGATAAGACGTGGGTCGTTACCAAAAAGCAGGGTTCATACACTTTCATATGGCCAGAAGAAGTGTCACCTAAGCCACATGAACCTTATACGGAGCAAACATATATGGCCCCAATGTCTCCGAACTTCATGCGGCCAAGGGTGACTATGACCCAAGCCGCATGAGCTTTATGCGGCCAAGATACAGAATCTATGCGGCTTAAATCCTTAAGCTATATGCGGGCTAAGCAAGTTTGCGACTTAAGCCGCATGAGTCTCATGCGGCCCCATATGGTCGAAATCTGAGAGACTCATACGGCTCAAAATGATTCCTGCGACAGGACACGTGGCAGGCAAACTAAGTCTTAACTACCCAGATTTGCTACAACAAAATCCCAGCAAATCGACAGATGGCGGCTAAAGAGCGGGTTGCCATGTGCTAATTAGCCACGTAGCCACAGGCCATCTATGAGGGTCAGTATATATACCACTATAAATAGCAGGGTGCCACACCCCTGCATAAGGCTGGCAACCTTCGAAAAGTAATTTCTTCAAGAGGTAAGGACTGCGTCATATAGTCCAAGGAGTAAGGCAGAGTTGATAACACTTTTCCGAGCCTCTACCGTCACCTCCCAGAATCAAAACTAAACAATTGTACCTAGATAGTTTTCTAGGATTTCTTTCTAGGCTTTTCTTTGTACAAGCGAGTTTGTAATCAATTTCAGTGTTTCTGTAATACCTGTCTTTAATTTTTTAATGGCAAACACTAATCTCCTGAGAATCTAAATTAAAGGTATCCTAAGACAGGCATGAAGGAATATCTCAATCAAATGTCTGATATATATAAAGACATGTATATCTATGACATCCCAAGACTTTCCTTCACCTCAAATATGATACATGTTAGACCTTCACTCATACATCCACTACTGCACTGCTGCCTATGAGCCCTCCCTAATTGATACTTGATGAACCTATTCCCTACCTCTAACCACTGACACCAAATATTGCACTTCATTTACAGATATTAAAGAACATAAATGGACATAACATTATGTGAAGGATTGAACTAAGGAATTTGGTTTTCCTAAATAAAAATTGAACCAAATATAATTAGAAGGCTGCACAAACAAATAAGAGTAACTGAACTATACTAGAGCAGCAAGACAGAACAATGGCTAATGGATCTGAACCTGGGGTAATGGATTATGGGTTTGATACATCAATGCAAGATAGTAATTCAAAGAGGACAGATTTAGTGTTTGCATATATGTCTTCCCACTCGAGCTCCCTTATTGCCAATATATCTCATGACACAATGTCAAAGAGTGAATGAAATATATAGGTAACAAGGAATAACTTAGATTATGGGCTAAACCAAATAAACTCAGGTATGGCTCGACTTAACTAATTTGTAGCAGTAGACATATGTAGATGAATGAATGACTGAACAAATGCTCTAATATATGGACTGGGCATCATAAATAGGACTACTATGGCTAACTGAACATGGATACAGAAGGATAGAGTATGCATCTAGGTCTGAACATTCATGGTAGCAGGACATACAAATTTGGTGACTGTATATAAGAGCAGTGGACCTAACCTCGATGTATATTGGACCGAACAAAGAAGTAAGTGGACTGAACTCATGAAGCATCCCACTGACTGAACGGGTAGCGGAACAAATATACCAATGTATGGACAGAGCTAAGACAATAGGAGTACCCAAATGTACACAAAAAATTATAAGCATATGTAAAACTAATCAAATATATGCAATGGACAGAATGTAGTAGTATCTTGGACAGAATCAAATAAGTAGGAACAACACAATCCCAATTGGGACTGAACAAAAGATCAGAGCATCAACAGAACAGTAACCAGGGAACTACCCATGCACTAGCTCCCATCTCCAATATAACCCACCAAACTAATCCAATGTCACAAGATAACTTCAAACATTTCTAACACAGCCAATTCCCAATAGGAAAACGTAATTTAAAACTGAAATAGAGCTTTCAAAGCCCCAATGGTCATTTCATCGAACACTTGGTATGCATATCTGATACCCTCGTGATACGACTCCAAATGGATCCAAACTTGACCCAAGGCATGCCTATATGCTCTATAACACTAGCATGACCTAATCTTCCAATTTTACAAACCCTAGAATCCTAATTTTAGATTTCTCCTAATTTGTATCAAAATAAAAAGGAGGAATCCCTTAAATAGGAAGAGGAGAGCCTCAATACCTCTCTTATGGCACCCTAATGGAATGGAATTCCTAAATGACTATCGATCTTCAGGTGCTGCTAATTTATCGCAGCAGCAGTGGATGATGACTTGGATGTAACGATGTCCCGAGAGGGACTCATTGTATGCCGACGATGTCGTCTTGCGTTTGTGAGTAATCACGTCACATAAGTCGGTAGGAGGGATCTACCTTTGCACCAAACTTGTGAACTCGGGTATCCCGAGCGCACGGGTGCTTAGGTATCATGTTTGCTTCCTGATCCGTGGTTAGTAAAAGCACTTTCTCTGGATCTTTAGAGAGAGACTTTAAAGACACATCCTGTCCGTTAGCCCTGGGGACTAGATGCGAGTGGTTCTATACAACTTTTCGTCAGGAGCCCGTGTAACAGTCAACGGGGCCCGCTGACAGTCACCAACTTGGACAGTTGACTGGGCTGGTTGGGCCCACACTGTCCTAAACTTTTTTGACTTAGTACCCAAAGGCGCATAGTAAAAAGAGTCCAGATTGATACATCCCGCATCCTCAGTGGGCCGTATGGCATCGGGCCCGCGAGAGGGGTCACTACAAGAAAAGCGGGTTTTTGTGACAAGTATTTTGTGACAAGTGTCAAACTTATCACTGAAAGTGATATTTTTCTGACAAATAATTTTTGTTGTCACTCATAATTTGATTTTGTGACAACAGTTGTTTTCCGTCACACGGTTAAATTATTTAGTGACCATGTTTTTATTTGTCGTCACTTAATGTTGTCACTGAAATAAAATTTAAATTTTAGACTTATGTCAAAGACAAGTTATGTGTGATAAGTGAAAATACTTGTCACTAAAGATTTTTTTATAGTTACAAGAAAATATTATTGTCACATATCCTGTACCACTGCCTCGGAGCCTGCTTCAGACCATACAAGCTCTTCCTCAACCGGTAGACAAAATGTGACTTGCCCTTCTCACAGAATCCCTCTGGCTGCTCTATGTACAACTCCTCCTCAAGATCACCGTGGAGGAATGCCGTCTTTACGTCCATCTGCTCGACCTCCAAGTCGAGACTGGCTGCTAATGCTAGCACCACCCGAATAGACGAATGTTTGACGACATGCGAAAAGATCTCATCATAATCTACGTCTTTCCGCTGTGCACTTGCACAATAAATAACTTACTATCGGTTCTTTGGTATTTAGGTCGATCGTCTAAACACACCCGAGACTGTATCTATTAGAACTCTAGCCAAGAGACCAATTACTGTCATCAAAATATAGCTAGGTTACTGTGTGAATGGATTTAGGTTTAAGATAACAAATGCTCCAATTAGAGACAACTTTCTAGATCTTGATTCCATGAAAAATAGTTGTTTGTGTATCAAATCTTCGAACTACAAAGACATAGATCCAGGCAATGATTTCTTTGACATCTTACGAGTGATTGTGGTGTTGACATACAATTATGGCACAGAACCTGCTAAGATCATGTTATTCAAGTGTGAATGGTTCGATACGATTCAAGATCAGTGTAATCTGGTATTAGTCTATCTTGACTATAGGTTTACACTAGTACACTTTGTGTGTATTGAACAGGACCACTTGAGGTTATTCTCTTTGTACTGACTACATAAGAGAACAAACACCTCTATTATTATGGATGCTTGTACTCTTAATCCGGATATAATAACAGACATATATATGCAATGTGCATTACTTTGACTCATAAAAGAGTGAGATTCATTATGGATCAACAACCTCTATGAATTGGGTAATAACATTGTATGTATGATGGGCTGTTGATTATAAATGGAATCCATGTCCCGATACATCGGGTTGATGATGTCCTCTTAAGGAGCTCATAAGGATTGTCATGTAAACCCTGCAGGTGGATTATATTCGACATGACAAATAAAGTTGAGCGGTACTACTTAAGGATAAAAGATGTCGAATCAATATAGTTGTCAGTAACTTAATTTGATCGACGGACATACGATATATTAACATGGGGAGCCAAACGAGCATATAATAAAAGGAGCCCACAAACATAATTTGGGATTAGGGAGGTATAGATTTTAGACAAAATATTTTGATGCAATAGCTCGCTATGAATTATAGATAAGATTCAGTAATTCAAGCAGATGGAAAGGATGGTTGATGGATATACGGTCAAGTTTTCTAGACTTAGTCGGTTTGCTCCCACCTTGGTAGCAATCGAATTGGACCGAACACAGTGATTCCAACAGGGACTCCACCCAGAGATTATTCTAGCAGTAGAATAGTTTGAGCACCAGACCTTTGATGCTGTTTTGCGAGCAGCTAGGAGGCATGAATATACTTTACAAAGGATAGTAGATCAAACTGGAGGACGGAAGAGCGATCATGGACAGTTATCTCATTCATCAACACCAACCCCGACAGCTAGGGCATTGACTATTGGAGCGCCTAGGAGGGCGACATCGGTTTTGTCGGTTCAGCACTCGATTCCGACGTACCCTCAGCAACAGAAGCATAAGCAATCTTCCGCAATGGACTGCTCTCATTGTGGGAAGACGGGGCACGTTATTTCAGAGTATCGTAGAGCACAATGGTTGTGCTTAGCTTGTGGGCCACTAAACCACATGATAGGGTCTTGTCAGCATAGAGCCAGTTCATCTTTTTTAACCCTAACCAGTCCATCGGTTAGGGAACTAGCACCAGTGTAGTAGCAGTAGAAGTACCAGCCTCTGGGCCATTATCGTCTCAGGCTCAAGCATTCCAGCAGCAAAGGCCCAAGCAGTTTGCTCAGGCCCAAGCCCAAGTTCAGAACATGCAGAGAGGGAACCAGCAGAGGGGACCAACACCAAGAGGACATGGACAAGCTATGGCTTTGACAGTAGCAGAGGAATTGGTGTCAGGTAAGGTGGTGGTAGGTACCATTCTTGTCAACTCTTTTTCAGCATCAGTATTATTTGATTCGAGTGGATCGCATTCATTTACGTCTGCACGATTCGCGACACAAATAGGACTGGAGCCTGATTATTATCGATATGGCTCAATATACTTACTGGTAACGGTTTTGTGGGAGTAGATAGAGTCTTGTTCTCGTATCGCATCGTAGTTAGCGGTAGAGAGTTTTCTGCTAGATTGATAGAATTTTCGATGGCCGACTATGATGTGGTCCTAGAAATGGATTAGTTGAAGGATCAATATGCAAGAATAGACTGCCATATGGGTAGGATTATTTTTGGTATTCTCGGCAATATAGAATTTTCATTTTCCAGAGGTGAAGTAGAACCTTCTCCACCAGTCTTACAGATAGAAGTAGCAGAAGTAGTTCAGTTTTCTAGAGTAGTAGAAGAATTTCCTGATGTATTCCCCCAAGAGCTTCCATGCATGCCGCTAGAGAAAGAGATAGAGTTCACTATTGATTTGCGTTCGGGGATATCGCTAGTGTCAGAGAGAGTCTACAGAATGACACCATCAGAGTTGGAGATCCTGTACTAGATGATTGAAGAACTCAGAACCAAGGGATTCATTCGTGCTAGTGAATCATCTTGTGGAGCCCCGATGCTTCTTGAGAAGAAGAAGGATGGTACGTCAAGATTATGTGTTGACTATCATACCTTGAATTCTATAATAATCAAGAAGTGACATCCCCTACCAAGGATAGATGACTTATTCGATCAACTTAGTGGAGTGACAGTATTCTCGGAGATTGACTTACGGTCAGAGTACCATCAGATCAGAGTCAGAGAGCAAGACATCCCGAAGACAACATTTAGATCTAGATATGGACATTGGAAGTTTCTCATTATGCCATTCGGAGCAACCAATGCACCAGCAGTATTTATGGATCTCATGAATCGCATATTCATGCCCTATTTTGATCAGTTCGTGATAGTATTTATAGATGACATCTTAGTCTATAGCAAGAGTGAAGCAAAGCATGAGCAACATCTCCGAGTAGTACTTCAGATTCTTATAGCTTGATCGCATTTCGTACTTGGGTCATATCATCACCAGAGGTGGAGGAAAAGTGGACCTCCAGAAGATCGTCGCTATTTGTCACTTAAAAGTTTCTTTTAGTTACCAAATAATTGTATGTCACACAAAAATATTAGTCACAAAAAATATATATTTCTTGTAACAAAAACTTAAGTAATTTTTAAAAAGTTAAATAAACAAAATATTTTAATTTTGATACTATTTGACATTAATATTGTTTTGTGAGGAATACATTAATATTTAAATTCGAATTTGAAAATACAAAAAATATTCATATAAAATATCCAAATCCTAATTAATTCGGCTGCATGTTTTTTTTTCTTTTTGACAGAATCCGGCTGCATGTTAATTAACATGTTTAAATTTGCCTATAAAAAATACTTCATCAAATATTTACAAGTCCTAACATGATTTGGAATTAATATAATAACCTATATATGGATACTATAATTTTTATAAATACTCTGGCACCCCTTTCCATCAGACCCGATCGAGCCCTACAATCCCTCCCTCCTTTTTCTCCACGAAAGTTTGCATACCAATTTTCCCTCCCTCTTTCCCGCGTCCAAAACCCACGGCCTCTCAAAAACACTCAAAAACCCTAGCATATTTCCCCTTTTCCCTCCCTCTTTCCCGCGTCCAAAACCCACGGCCTCTCAAAAACACTCGAAAACCCTAGCATATTTCCCCCTCTTTTTTCACATGAAAAGGAGCCTCTGAGAAACACTCTTCCCCTAAAAAAAATCAATTGAAGAAGAGGTATGGATTCACCCTCACTATTATAATTTTTTTTCTATCTTGAATGATATTGAACCCTAAAATTCTTCTACTGTCAACCCACCTCTCTATTGTCTATCCTACGGTTGCAGCAATCGTCCCCAAACGAAATCGGAGGCCTCTCGAGGAGAACAGATACCCGATCAACCATCATCGTAGAATTCTTAAGGTGCGTGTGTCTGAGATTTAGAAAAAACTTCTGTGATTTTAGTGTTGGAATTAACTAGTTCTACTTATATATATTTGCATGTCTCTTTGTTGTATTTGTTAAATTGTATAACACGATAAAATTGTTTACAACAAGTCAAAATTGTTTACTTTGAATATTTTTTCTTAACTGGGGAGATTGTCTCATTACGGTAGGTGTTTCGTTAAGCTTCCCAAGGAAAGAAGCCTCTCTTTTTCTTGCTTAGCTTCTTGGTTCTTTCATCTTCACATATGAGGGCGTCACCCCTATTTGTAGGCAATGTTCGAGATATAGGATATTGGGTTCATGTCGATTTGGGGTCTGAGATATCGGATATTAGATATCAGAGAGAGATTAAAATTATCAGACATCATATCGGCCGATATATTGGATAGCGATATATCGGCCGATTTTTTTCTCAAAATAATATCTACGATATATATAGCCGACATGTCGGTGGATCTCAATATGATATATAAGCTAATACATCCAATATCTATAACACCATATGTGGGTGAGGGGTGTGAGGAAACCTTTAGTAGAATAAGGAGGTTGGAAGATAGATGGATTGATAAAAACTTACCTAGAGAATTCCATGGTTTTCATGACATAGAGAAGGTTCTAAAGAAAAAGAGAACGGTGGATGGAAAAAGAAATCTAGAATGGTGAGATGAGATCGGGAAGAGAACTATTGAAGAATAGGAGTATTGGAGAATATTCTAGAAAGGTTAAAAGATCATTCAAGAATATTCCAGAAGGTTTTCAGAAGAACCCGGAGCTAATAGTTTGGATATGTTAATTACACAAATACAGAGCTCAAAAAATGACTAGTTATAGCTGTCCATGTATTTACTTCAGTAAGAATGGAAGATCTTCCACATAATTAGAAACATCAGATATAGAAAAATATGCCTAGATGTTTTCTTTCTACATGAACAACACAACAAATTTCTCTCCAAAATAAATAAATTTAGAACGTGCTAATGTAGCCGGTGACAAAAATTAACTCACTTTCTTGCTATGCTTAGGAATATTAACTATGTTTTCTGAATTTCCCTTCTCTACTTTCTTCATTAAGTTCATCACAGGTGTGCGTATCAATCCTGACATATTTACATCCTAAAGGCACCAAATAGAGACAATAACATCTAGATTTTGTACTTCATAGTCTAGAATTTATATGTGACTAGTCATTTGAAATGAAGCCTCAATCATCACCTTTTCTTCTGGTTTCAGGACGTGTCAAAGCAAGCCGGTGTTCTTTTCCACTGTTAGGATTGTTCTTATTTATTGATGAAGCAGAGTATTACTGCAAAGTATATGTTCATTAAACATATTAGTTTGATCTCCAAGAATTTTTTCACAGAACTGTATTAAACTGAAAACAAAAAAAGAACAAGTGACCCCCTCTTTTTTTGGTATGTATGTGCACGCCTTTGTTTAGATATATATTGTTAAGAATAATGTCATTGTACAGTTTATCATTATGCACTTTAATCGTTTTAGTATATTCTCTTTTTTAGTCCCACATTGGGAAGAGTATCTAGCCTCCTATGTAAATCTCCTAGAAATGTTAAACAATCTCAATATTTCCAAAAATGTATCTCCAATACATACATGCAGCCATACATGAAAGCATGCATAAGAGATTCATATATAGTCCTACATTGGTTAGAGTAGCTAGCCTTCTATGTGAGTCTCCTTGTATATATAGGCCAGTCATCTCCATTTTTACGTAACTTTATGTTAGGTGTATTGATGTTATCATTGAGAGGTATCCTATCATTTTCATCAAAGAGGTCAATTAGAGGAGGCAACAACATTCAATTACCACTCAACCAAACATAGCAGCTTCACATATTTATATAGACACCCAAATTTATGTCTTTCTGGTACCATTGTGCCGTTTATTACAAGCATGGCCAGTGCTCATTTATATACAGGTATGTTTTATAGGTAATGTAAAGTTGGGGGTTCCCTGGAAGAGGCTACTAGAGTAAAAAAGGGTTACAGGTCATTTGGCAAACCAACATGGCAACATCATGTCATACCGTCCCTGAGGAGGGGGTGGTGGTGTGGTAGTGGTGGTTATGGTGGTGGTGTGTGCTGTGTGCATTTCTTGAACAATATCCTCCCATGATGTAAGTATTAAGCTTTTCCTTAGTATTTGGGGTTTGGATCATGTATTGAAGAAGGTGGCTACAATATGTTTTATGGAGTAATGTATTAAATCTTTCATATATTAAGTGGAAATCTCAGGACATGAAGAAGTTGCAGCAGTATATAGAGTGCACATAAAATATGAATGTATCTAGCTTTCACAAGTTAATAGAATCGATGTAATTCTACAGATGGTACCTTCTTAAAGTTCACTTCCTGATCATCTTGTTGGTTTTCACTCATTACTCTCCACTAAATTTGTAATAATGCTCTCTGTTTCTCCTCCTGCAGTACAACAAATTAATGAATTAAGTACTAGTAAGTAATAAGATAACATGTAATCTTATGTAGGAAGCCTTACTTTTGACTTTTGGAGCTCTAATTCATCTTGTAGTCTTTTGCAATCATCTTCATGTTGCATCTTCAGAACTTTCATTTGAATTTCTTGTTCTTTCCTCAGTGAGGATGTTCTCTGTATGGATTCATAATCTCTAATGGTCAGAAACATAAAAAGACTCAAGATAATTAAAAAAACAATTCAGTAGTTCGTACCTCCCTTAAGTCATTTTCATGGATCCTCTGTATCTCTTCCTTCTAAAGAGCTCGAAGGCTCAATTCCTTCTGATCATGATCCTATTTGATTTTGCTAATCTACAAATATGCAAAGAAGGTGTGAAATTTGTCCCTATAATGAAGCATTTATTCAAATTGAAGCAATGTAATTGGTGCTCAAGATAACAAAATCCAAATTGAGCAGATTAATGTACTAACTGTAGTAATATCAGGGAGATGCCATAGTAACTAATTTAGTAAGGACTACTTGCTTGCTATGTGTAAATAAGGAAACATATTGCTCACATTATCGACCTAACAATAACAAAGGAAATTAGAATGGCAGGGCCCCTGTGGATAAACTTTTTGGAGCATGTGATACCAGCATCGTTTAGAGTTATAGTAATATACTGAATATTTCAGTTATATTGCTATTAGGCCTTTTAGAGTAATTTAAAATTAGTCACGATTAGATATATTAGGAATTTATTTCTACTTTCCACACCCTATAAATGCAGATGATGCTGAAAACTAGTTAACTCAAATTTAGACTGCTCATTATTTGTCTGTTTGTTTCCTTACATACTTCTACCTCACATCTTGCTGATAATACACTTTCTTCCCATCATCATCAACCATTCCTTAAAGTTTTATGCCTTCGGAGAGAACAAAAAAAGTAGTAGGAACTCATGTCCCTTAAATGGTCACTCCAGTCCTCAGGGATGCTCAACGTAGCAAAACATGCATCCCTCTATTCTTTTCGTTAAATATCCTAATCGAATTTGGGCTTGTGCGAAAACCACGGTATTTAGGATGGTGATGTGGACTTGCTTAATTGGGCTGGATTGAAGACATATAGTAACTAGGTATGGTAAAATACTGAAGTCAACAGTAGTAGTATTTCAGTTAACTTCAGTGAAAAAAATACTGAAGTTAACTAAAGCTATAGTAAAAAACACATACTATAAGACACAATATTATGTGAAAGAAAAGAATCAACTACTATATCTCTAGAATACTATTAAAAATAGCGAAAAAAACTTGCAACTATAGTAAAACTGGATTGGGGTGTACAATTTTCTACAGGTTTTATGAAGCCTGATGTGCAGAAGATGTGTATAAGTGTTGCCCCTGCAACTACTGATAGCAACTAGATGTATCAGTTTGTACCCTGGATTGTTGGTATCAGCCTAACAGTAGCAATAGGTTTTGAGATGGAAAAATACTAGCAGTCCAAAGTATATCAAAGCTGCTATATGGGAATTTTAGAGGGATATACGTAGAGTTTTCCTACATTCGTAGAGTTTGACATATGGTTTTTATTAATGTTGTGGATGACATGGCCATTAACACTTGGATGTAATGATAAGATTGAAATAGCATACCCCAAACATTTTGGTTAAAGGCTTTGTTGTTTAATCTTCCTCTATAAAGCGTCAGAACTTCAACTTATCTTTTATGTAGTATTTCCCTATATGCTTCAATGTCATTTATATTAGCCCTCTGTTCATTTATATTAATCCTCTGTTGTTTCCACTTCTTTAGTGGCAACTATCTCTTATGAACATGGACATAAATAAGTAGGTCTAAGTGTTAGTTTCTGTAGTGGCTGCTAAGCCATTTTACATCACTCAACATCCTTCCTCTAAACAAGTATTGTTCCTGAAATACTCTCTGATACTCGCCAAATGTTTCAGTTACAATCTACCCTTTCGTCATTCCGGTTTATCATTCTATAGATGTCCTTTTATGTTTGCATGAATTTCTCTTGTGCAATCTTCCTGGATTACTCATAATGCAGCCAACATAAGCAGCCAACATACTCAAAAGTTTTGGATTACTCATAATGCACCTTTATGCCATGAAGGCAAAAGACAAAACTGTTAAATTAATATGATAATGTAATCTAATATTCAGGGAGGAAACCAAGGTAATTTTTTGCCATTTATTCAATCTTTTACTTGATAATGTAATTAGTAATGTGATAATGTAATTTAATATGATAATGATAATGTAAACTGTTGAAGACAAAACCCTTATGCCAACATAAGCAACCTAACCCCTTTTTGCCATTTATTCAATCTTTTACTTGTTCAAATTATGTAATCACCAAGAAACTTATATGAACTGATCAAACTTTTTTCGTCCAAATGGTAATGACCTCTATCTGACAATAAGGGGCTGAAATTTCAAGCAACTAAATATAGAAACCTCTTTGTAAACATTAATATAAGGATATGATAGGATAGAGGTTAGTGGATGGAATTCCCACAATAGAGAAGTGGATAAATATGAAATCCCATTATCAAACTTGAAACATAGAGAGACTAAAGACCAATTTGGTTATGTTTTATTTGGAATTCCATTGGGCTAACATTTTCTTCTCGGAAATGCTCGTTGGACTAATGTTTTAGAAACTCCTATTTGAGCCCCAAAATGAGTAGCACATTTGAAAAGACATCCACTTTAAATGAAATCCGTTTGACCGCTTCTTGCTTTTGACACCAAATAAAATCCCAGATAAAAGGTATCTACAACTAAACTGGTCCAAACATTCTCACTTTTCACAAATCCGGGACATGTTAATAAAAGGTATCCTAATGGCAAAATATTTTGGCACATAATAGAATGACATGTTAATAAATATTGGTAATTGCATAGACAGAACATGGATGCTCCAAAATGCAGGACACGTCAAAATATGTTTCGCTTTCGTGTCTTCACGTCCTAACTCTAAACGTGGTGTGCTGCATCCATGTCGGAGCATGGCTGAAATGTTTGAAACATATATTTACTGAAGGATCTTGAAACACCTCTCAAATGCCCAATAACATGTATTTAATGACATCTCCACCTATCCACTTTAGTATTTAACATATAAGTCTATTAATTGTGTCATAGTTTAATATGATAAACTTTGATACAACATTTTCCCTTTCTTTTTTTGAAGTTTGTGATTTACTTATATTTTATTTTACTTATTGTGAAAATACAGAGGAACGATGATAAACAGAGAGTGGATAAAAAGTAATAACAGAGTGAGTACTGAATATAGAGAAGGGATTGCTGCATTTATTGAATTAGCATCTAGTCAGGAAGGAGTTAATGGAAGAATCAGGTGTCCTTGTAATAAATATAGGAACACCGAATTCAAATCTACAGTTGAAGTTAGGTTGCACTTGTTAAAAAATGGATTTAATAAGAGCTATACAACATGGATTCTTCATGGTGAAAAATTAAGGGACAGAACAGAAACTTCCAATATTAACTGTGGTGAGCATTTGAATGATGAAGTCCAAATGGATGATGTTGATGACTTAGTTGGGCTAGTTCATGATGCTTATGCCTTTGAGAATGTGAATTCTTCTCAAACACATGAAGAAATGTTTGGTGAAACCCCAAATGATGAGGCTAGTAAGTTTTACAAGCTACTAAAAGATGCTACCGTGGAACTTTATCCGAACTCTAAAGTCTCCAAACTATCTTTTATTGTGAAATTTCTAAACTTAAAGACTCCTCACAATTTGACAGACAATGCAGCAGATGCTATGTTAGAGTTTTGCAAGGAGATTCTTCCTAGTAATGCTTTGGTTCCGAAATGTTATTATGAGGCTCGCACCATCATTCGTGATTTATGTCTGGATTATGAAAAAAATGATGCTTGTAAGAATGATTGTATACTGTACTGGGAAGAACATAAAGATGCACAGTGTTGTCCAGTTTGTGGTTTATCTAGATGGAAGGTACTTCGTCGTAAACGTAAAATTTCTCATAAGATTTTGCGTTATTTTCCACTTAAAGGGAGATTACAGAAGTTGTTTATGTCAAAAAATACTGCAAAGGACATGAGATGGCATGATCAGGGTGAGTTGATGATGGGATATTAAGACATCCAGCAGATTCTATGGCTTGGAAATCATTTGATGAGCAGCACAAGTCTTTTTCTAAAGATCTAAGAAACGTACGACTTGGTTTAGCAAGTGATGGATTTAACCCTTACGGGAATATGAGCACTTCATATAGCATTTGGCCAGTTGTACTGGTTCCATATAACTTACCTCCTTGGTTATGCATGAAGCAACCGTACTTTATGATGACACTTCTTATTCCAGGATGTAAATGTCCTGAAAATGACATTGATGTGTACTTACAACCTTTGATCAAAGAGTTACTTGAGCTTTGGGAGGTTGGGGTTCATACATATGATGCATATTCACAACAAAATTTTCAATTACATGCTGCTGTATTGTGGACTATTAATGATTTTCCAGCATATGGTAACTTATCTGGATGGGTGACTAAAGGAAAATTAGCTTGTCCATGTTGTCATAAAGACACAAGCTCTCTTTTAATTAGAAGCAAGCTGTGTTACATGGGCCATCGTCGTTTCTTGCCAATTAATCATCTTTGGAGACGTAATAGGCGATCATTCAATGGAGAAATTGAGGATCGACTTGCACCTCAAATGTTAACATGAGATGGAGTATTAGATCAATTATGCTTCTTTGAAGGCATTATATTTGGTAAAGGTCAGAAAAGGAAGCGCACTGATTCTAATAATTTCTACAATTGGCGAAAGAAGAGCATTTTTTTCCACCTTCCTTATTGGAAAACTCTTAAATTGTGTCATAATCTGGACGTAATGCATATTGAACGTAACGTTTCAGATAATGTGCTTGGAACTATAATGAACATGGCAGGAAAGACAAAAGACACAATTAAGAGCCGTTATGATTTAGTGGACATGGGTATTAGAGAAACTCTTCATCCTCGTGTTGAAGGTAATAAGGTAATCTTGTCTGCAGCTTGCTATGTCTTACCGCCAAGTGCGAAGATTAAATTTTGTAAATTTTTGGCAACCATAAGAGTTCCTGATGGTTTCTCATCAAACATATCAAGATGTGTCAATGTTGGCGAGAAGAAAATTCATGGTTTGAAGTGTCATGACCACCATATATTTTTTCAACGAATACTTCCACTTGCTATCAGGGGGTTACTGCCAAAAGAGGTGTGTGAGCCATTGATTGAGCTAAGTAACTTTTTTAAGAACTTATGTTCAAAGTCATTACGACTTGTTGATCTAGAGCAACTTGAAGAGCAGATTCCTATAACACTATGCAAGTTGGAAACAATATTTCCATCGACATTTTTTGATGTGATGATCCACTTGCCAATCCATTTGGCAACTGAAGCCAAAATTGCCGGACCTGTGCCTTACAGATGGATGTATCCAATTGAAAGGTAACCCTTGTAGATATTATATCATTTTTACATTTTTATTGGGTTTTTTCTTTGAATTATAAATAAAAAATGATTCATTTTGTATAGGTATCTACGTACACTTAAGAAATATATTCGCAATAAAGCTCGTCCAGAAGGATCAATCGCTGAAGGATACATATTAGACGAGTGCTCTACATTTTGTGCATGGTACCTTAATAGTATAGAGACAAAATTGAATAAGTTACCAAGAAATGATGATGGTCGTGTCTCGAATCATGGGTTGTCAGTTTTTGGAAAATTCGGTCGTACAGAAGGAGCTTACGTCTTGTACGAGTTAAGTTTTGAAGAATATGACCAAGCTCGTATGTATGTGTTACAAAATTGTGATGAAGTTTGGCCTTTTATTGAGTAAGTTATTGAACATCTTACTTTAAAATTTAGTTAACAGTCCAAGGAATTGGCAACTAAACAATTTATTCATTTTCAGGGAGCATAAAACTGAAATTTCAATGAATAGCTCAAGAAATGTATTGGAGAGGCATAACAAAGAGTTTCATATTTGGTTCTATCATCGTGTAAGTATATTATGTTATCAACTATATGTAGCAACCTTCTCTGAGTTATAGCCATTTATTAATTCAACCATATTTTATGCTAATAGGTATCAAAGCTACATGTAGATGGGCATGCAACAGATGAGCTCCTTAGTTTAGCAACTGGTCCTTTAAGAATGACTCATCGATATACCACATATATTGTCAATGGTTTTCGATTTCATACGAAAGATCGTGCCACGGAGAGAACTAGTCAGAATAGTGGAGTTCTAGTGAAAGGAGATGATTCTTCCCCAGAAAAAGAGTATTATGGCGTCTTACAAGATGTTCTTGAACTGTCTTATATAGGAGGCCATAAAGTGTTTCTCTTCAGGTGTCATTGGTGGGATGTGGGACGACTTGGAAGAGGATATAAGATTGATAAATATGGCTACACAAGTGTCAATGTGCATGGGTCTTTAAACAGTAATGAGCCTTTTGTATTAGCCTCTCAAGCTGAACAAGTCTTTTACATTGAAGACAATGTTGCTAATGACTGGCTTGTTATGGTTAAAACTACTCCTCGTGATCTTTATATTATGCTGTCGTCACTTGAGAATGAAGGAAATTCAACTGATATTGATGATTCATCAGAAGAAGAAGATGCTTACCAACAACAAGAATTTGAGCAAAACGTGTATCCAACTGAACCTGAAGACATCAATCCTATCCTTTCTAGAGATGATGTTGAGCCTGAAAGCTTTTATGCCAATATAGAGTCAAATGCCTCTACAAGTGATGGATCCGAGGAGTTCATTGATGACAATTTAGAGCATCACCTTGATGATGATGGATTTGATAGTGATTTTGATGACGAGTTTAACTCTGATGAGTAATTTTGTTATTTGTATTTAAATTCTTATAGCTGAAAACTGATTTAATTCATCTATCCCAATTCATCATACTCATATGTTTGGCTTTTGCTAGCTTTTGTTTATTCATGTCTGTAGTTTAATGAGTTGGTATGATTTGAGTTAGTATGATCGTTTGATTTCTCTGGCCGTGAAGCTCTGGTATTAGTAATCGTGACAATACAGTTTCTTTTAAGAGTGAGCTTTTGGTAGTTTGGAAACATGCATGTCTGAAGTATTATGTTAACATATTCAGTTGTTGAACTTACTCTATTTGTCTTTGTTGTTATTGCACAATATCCATGTTAGTGCTTTGTGCCTAGTTTCTTGAAGCCTGCTATACTCTGAATTTACTGAATCTTATGCCAAGGATTTACACTACCTAAGGAAAATGTTTTTAGTGATCAACAACATAGGTTCTGCAGATTTGTTCCAATTTCCTTCTCGTTATGTACCCTGTAAAATGATGTCAATATACTATGTAAGACTTATACAATAAATCACTAATTAAGATATTTTTACTACAGATTGTTCTATAATAGCTAAATCGGATAGGATATTCTCCAATCGGCAAGGTCAAATGGGTTTGTGTCATATATGAAGCACATTTGACTGTCGTTCAGTTGAAATGTCCATGTTGAGAGCCTGAAGTTGCTTGTTGTACAAAAAATTAAAAGGAATAATTCAGATCTTGAGACATAAATTAGTCAACAAAACCCAATCTGAGGTCGTAAACTTCCACACGCTGAAATTAGTTTAGGGATAGTAATCATTGGAAGGTTACACATTACATGAAATGGGCTAAGAGAATTTTGCATGATTACCACACTTTCTTTTAAGTATAAGCTAACTTGGTTAATTTATGTTCTATATTAATAGGTTACTACTACTGGTGCAAGGAATTTGTATGAATTTCTTGACAAATCAAAGTTTAGCATACAATCTCTATAGCCCAAATTTCAATTATTTTTGTGTTATTAAGTAATTTTGTGCTTGATAATTGTGATAGTGTGGAGAGAATTTGTATGGGGAGTCCTTATCGGGGCTTTCGTTAAGGGTATGATATATCCGCTTGACACTTTAAAAACTCGAGTTCAGAGCCATGCTATTTTTGTAAGTTTTAACTTCTGAGTCATTCCATTTTGTTGCAACAACATTTCCGTGTAATTTGCCAACAACATTAAACTCTATTATTGCTTTTTATAGCCTACTTGCTTTCTGCAGCACCAGGCTTACAATAATTTTTAACTTAACTGTCTAAAGTTGACTTAACACGACTTTGAACTGTCAGTCATATTTAAGAAGAAAGGAAATCAAGTTAGTGTTTACAATTGATTTTTAAACAGCTACACATTCAAAATGCACCAACGATTATGGGGACAATGAACACATTTTAACTCTGAAACAAACAATTCAAGGGTGACACATTTAAGTATAAACTACAAAAAGATGGTGGAGGGATCACAAGTGCACCAGCAACAAGAATGAATCGGATGATGCAACAAATGTATTGCAGAATTGAATCAGGTGGTGGTTGGTTACAAGAATGTGTGGTTTGTTGGTAACTGGATAATATAGTTCACACCAAATATTTGGTTGTGTGGTCTTGCTTCCGGGAAACAACAGTGTAATTCAAAATATCTTGCAAAAGTTGGATAGCATCCTCTTCCTGATCAAGTTGGCAGATCTGCCTAAATTTCAGGTTCTCAATTGAGTGAAACTGCACGGATTCAAACATTTCAGACCATGTCACTAAAAATAAAATT
This sequence comes from Iris pallida, assembly GCA_029216955.1. NCBI lineage: Eukaryota > Viridiplantae > Streptophyta > Magnoliopsida > Asparagales > Iridaceae > Iris > Iris pallida. The sequence continues at coordinate 40,547,678 of JANAVB010009596.1, forward strand.
AACTGGTAGATAAAGTAAAGTCATGAGACGATGCCATCACACACACAGGCAAGACAAAAGCAACTTCTGTATTGTGGATGATCTAATTCTGCCAGAAATAAGGCCCTCGGTTTACCTACTAGCAAAAGATCAAAAAGAACAAATGAATACATAGCATACAAGATGAGGTATTGGCCCTCTGAGTACCTACTTGCAAAAGATCTAATTCTTGATGCATAGAGTCTTTGTGCTATAAAGTTTCTATCCCTCCTTTTCTTTCAATAAGTTTGTTATATTGCAACAATGCTTGAGTTTAGACTGAAATATTGTTGGCAAATTGGACTTTGTCATCTGGTTAAGTTTGAACTTCTGAGTCATTCCATTTTGTTGCAACAACATTTCAGTCTAATTAGACTGAAATGTTGTTGGCAAATTAGACTGAAATGTTGTTGCAACAAGAATCTAATATTGTTTTGGCAGTCTTTCTTTCTATTTTGGCAGTTTTGGCTAGAGCCTGACCTACTGCTACATGAATCTAACTAGTTTGAAGTCTTTGGACCGGAATAATTGAGTTTAATGTTGTTGTTGGTAATGCTATGAATGATGTCTGGGTGCAATAATTGGATTGTTATTGGTAATGCTGATTAACTATTATCTTTCGTTGTTTAACCTTAGGGTTGTTCTCCATTTTGCAAACGATCCCAGTTTATGCGTCTAATTAATTATAGGGTACTTGCCAAAACCCGAATAGGGACTTATTGAAGGAGGATTGAACATTATTTAATGGAAGAAAGAAGAAACCTTCTGTTGTTGGAATACTCAAGTCCAGATTAGGGGACTTCTATTGATGGTGGATTGGACAATGTTTATTTCAAAGAAACAAAGAGAACGCAATTTTTGATATTTAGGGATAATATTTCCTTTCATTTAGTGCAAATTTTAGGTTTGTACGAAATCATTATGCATTATGCCTGATTTTGCTTTGATCCTTATCTTACTGACATAACTTTCATTTAAGCAAATCAGTTGTGTGCATTTGTAATTTGGAAATTACAGATACACACTATTACTTTCAAATAACATCAAACTATGTTTCTTTCTTCATTTTATATTGTACTACAAATACACACTTGTTCTCTTCTTTCCGTGTAGTTCAGATCAATCTTAAGTATCAGACAATTTCACAGCTGCCTTTTTTTTCAAAACAGATAATGGTTCGAGGACGTGGACGAGCTGGAAGAATTACACGAGGTGGACGAAATGGTATAAGAGTTATGAATTTCATAGTTCTTTTGTTATGGATTTTAGATTTCTTTTTTCTAAGCATAAAATTATTTTTTTTCAGAGGAATGCACATCTCCTTGTCGTAACACGGAACCTACAAATATACGTTCGCAAACACAACAAAGGAGAGACCCTGAGCCAAGCAATTATGAAAATAGAAGAGTGGAGGATCAATTAGTCCAACATCCATTGTTGCCAAACGGAGAACCCGAGCCAATACAAAGCCCTCATTCTAGTGCTGGTATTTAATAAAGTACTTTTTGAACTTCATATATATATATATATATATATATATATATATATATATATATATATATATATATTTTTTATATATATATATATATATATATATATATATATATATATATATATATATATAAATTTCAATATGCTAATTATTGTAATGTATTGATCTATACAGCATCCTGCAATAACATCCGAAAGGCTGCAAGAGGAAAATACAAAGGTTTGAATTTAGACTTGAAAACAAAAGCTGGAAAACTAGAAATTGTTATGCCTGATGATATTCAAAGAGCTGTTGGAAAGAATTCAAGAGATGTAGTCAATTTTTGTGGATATGTAGTTAGAAGTATGGCCCCTTTGTTTGTGGAGAAAGAGGAGAAATTAGTTGATGCCAAGTGGGAGGATATTGTAGGTGCTGTAGGGGAACAAATGTGGATCCAAGTGAAGGTAATATATTGTATCTATATATGTATTTGCATTAATGTTTAGGAATATAAACTACTTAGTGAATTTTTTTTGTTTTTCTATTTTCTGCCTTATATTAGGAGAAGTTCACAGTTGCAGAATGCAAGCAACACAGATTTCAAGCATTTTGTATAGATACTATGCGACGCTTGTATAGAATTTGGAAGCATAGATTACATGAGACTTATAAGAGGTTTCAGACAGATGAAGAAAGGCTAGAAAATGTTCCTAAGGATGTAAAGATCGATGATTGGAAGCTTTTGATAGAGTACTTCAGCTCAGATAATTTTTAGGTCTGTATTGGAATGTCTAACTTTTTTAAAATGCATATTCTTGCTCATTACTATTACTGATACATACTTAGCACTATATAATTGTTGTTTTAAAATTGAGTTATAGTTTTAACATTTTGTATTGCCTTTTTCTTATCGTCCATACAACATTAATTGTTTGCAGAAAATTAGTACAAGAAATGCAGCAAATAGAGCTAAGCTTGTAACCAAACATACTTGTGGTACTAGATCTTTTGCTGAAGTGGAGGAGTCAATGGTAAATATATTTGTCCATTTTGTCAATTTTTTATTAATTTTATCTAGTTGAGCTTTTAAATGTCTTGGGTTGTGGCAGAGAGATCCGATCACTGGTGAAAAGCCACCACCGGATGAGATTTGGCTTAAACAACATACCAAGAAAGATAAAAAACGAGAATTACAGTGGTCTGATCCAATATCCAAAGAAGTTCATGTACGTACATATATAACATTTATTAGCTTAAGATTACATAGGTGAATTTCTTTTATATGTTGATATCGTCAATAACATTCTTAGTAACTGATAGTGATTCATGTGTAGGACAAACTTCATGATCTTGTCATTCAACAAGAAGAAGTTGATCCTGAATCTCAACTTACACATGATGAGATGTTGCTACAAGTTCTTGGTCAGAAGTCTGGCTATTTTCGGGGTAAAGGAGCTGGAAAAAGACCACCAACGAAGAGGACAAGATATCTAGATAACATGCAAGAAGAAGTACAAAGGGCTGTTGAGTCGGCTAAAGAATCCATGATTGAAAGTGTAAAGGCTGATGTGATGAAGAATTTACAAGAAGAAATGAGAGCAAATGTCAGTGATGAACTCAGAGCTGAAATTAGGAAAACTGTGGAAGATGAACTCGAGAATGATCTTACAACACAGATTCAAAGTCAATTTAATGCCATGTTTCAAGCAAGAATGACTGCCTTTTTAGGCTCTTCATCACAGTCTGCAGATATTTCAGTGCCTACAAATGCAAGAGCTACAAATTCCGGTAAGTGTTCGAATACCAAGATACCTCTGATTTCTGTCCTATATAATCGACAGCATGATTGGATCTATATAATTATTGGTATCATATTGGTATTATATATTTTGAATAAATATACTAAGACACTATGCCTTATAAACATTTGGACAGTTGAAAAAACCTTTTGGCCTTGAGAAGAGTAGCAGACTCTATGCATTGCAGTGTCAAAGATGTGCAAAAGTAGGACAAGGTTAATTTAAGCGGTAGGAATTGATACAAGCCTATGATTTCAGTCCAATATCAGACTCTGTGCATTGCAGTGTCAAAGATGTGCCCAGGCTTACAACCTATTTTTCTTCCCCAATCTGAACCTGTGAAGCCCCTCTTCTAATTCCCAATCCTGTGTACTAACCTATGAAGTTTCCCCCTTTCCTTTAGTTAGCTAAGGCTTCAAACCCAAACAAACCCTCTCCACCTGCTGCTGAGTGGAGCAGGTCTTATTACTCATGCCCTGACATGTGCACCAAGTGTACATGTTATATTTAGGCCCCCTTTCCTAACCTTCTGTGCACTGTCCTATTACTGTTTCCTAATACCTGTTGTACTACTAGTCTTGACTCTGACGTTATGCGTCTACCGTGCATCTCTGACATGGCCCATGTCCACGATCTTCCCCAGGCTCTCCACTCCTTTGCGGTCCTATTCGGAGCCTTCGCTTCCTTGAAAATGTTCTCGGAGGTCCGTTGGTTGCTCTTGGACATTGTAGTCTTCTGTAACTGTGTGAGCTATAACTGTTTATTTGAATTCCTCAGTGAGATTGTGTATGTTTCAAACTGTTCTATTAGTTTGGCACATGCCTTCCTATGGGTGCTTATCTAGGTCCTCCTCGTGTCTTCCACGGTTGTGGATGCCCTCCAGGTCATTTTGTAGGCCAAGGAGAGGCAAGTTGAGCTCGACATCCACATGTGCAATTTTTTGCTCAAGTATTTCGTCAATAGGGATGTGATCAAGGTTGCCGATGAATTCAAAAAAATCTCAAAAAATTGTCCTTAAAGATACGACCACATCCGTGGGGAGCTCACCCAAATTATATATCCATCTGTTATTTAGACCAAAGTAATCATGACCTGTTATTTAGACCGAAGATTAATTAGGGCTTTTTATATTACAACATCATCATCAAGAGTGGGCAATAGGCAATGGGTAAAGTTCTAATAGCGGTTATAGAGGTTACTGTTGTGGATACAACATATTGATAGCCAGGGTCGATATCAACTCAAGCATAGGATCGTATCAGTTTACATGAATGCTTCATAAATATTAGGATCGTATCAGTTTGTAATAATTTGGTGGTAGTCTCAGGTTGCAGTTTGTAATAATAACTGTCGGCGACATCATGATATTAGCCCCCCAAACTGAGTCCCGCATATTTAGACTGAATAAAGTTTAAACAATACATGTCAATTCACCTCCTGATCAATCACGTTTCCTGAGGGGATAATATAATCCGAAAAAAAGCTCAGTTTGACTGTATGAGGAGAGACGCAGTATTGTAGCCTAATGTGTACATTTTACTAACTTTCTTCCTTGATGGTCTAACTTTTTGTTGTACTTGATGATTACGAGTATTATGTCTCTGATTTTTTTTTCCTGTTATAGCCCAGTCCCAATATAATCTATTTCTTGTTTATTTTTTTGGTTTTTCATATAAGATTCTTCTTTTGGATACATGTTTCATAATCTATTTTGGTTTCTATTTTTCTATTTTTTGAATGTCCTAGGCTCGGGCTCGACCTCGTAGACCTATACGTGCATGTCGGTCGGCATTGTTAAGATATAAAAAACTGATGCTTAATTTATCTATAAAATCTGTCAGGTTTATTCATTGAAACTTTTTGTTGTACTTGATGATTATGAGTATTATGTCTATGATTTTTTTTTCCTGTTATAGCCCAGTCCCAATATAATCTATTTTTTGTTTATTTTTTTGGTTTTTCATATAAGATTCTTCTTTTGGATACATGTTTCATAATCTATTTTGGTTTTTATTTTTCTGTTTTTTGAATGGCCTAGGCTCGAGCTCGACCTCGTAGACCTATACGTGCATATCGGTCGGCATTGTTAAGATATAAAAAACTGATGCTTAATTTATCTATAAAATCTGTCAGGTTTATTCATTGGACTAGACTCCCGAGAAAAATTGGATAGTTAGTGCTTGTTAAGATGGGAGATTGATATTGTGGAGTGTAAGACAGAAAACTCATGATATAAAGCTTCATAGTGCCTTTTTCGCCTAATGGCCAATATATTGCTTGTGGTGGTCTTGATAGTTGGTGCTCTATCTTCAATCTTAATTCATAAGCTGACATAGATGGGAATATATCAACATTTAGAATATTGACAGGGCACAAGGGGTATGTATCACCATGTCAATATGTCCTAGATCAAGAAACACCCTTGTGGTGATCAGACTATGTTTTGTAGGATGTTACAACTGGACCGAGGGTTTCTATATTTGGAAGTGAATTTCCATCTGGCCACACAGATGATGTGTTAAGGTATTTTCATACATTCTAATGCTCATGTGTATATATTGAAGATCCTAATAAATGTTAGGTGCAACATACTCTTTGATCTATTGGTATATAACTTGTATGCAAACTTGTTACGTCTCACCCATGTTTTATTTAAAGTTTTGTCTTTGAATGGTTTAATCTATTATACATCTGCTGTTTTCTATTTGATCATTTAAACTTTTCAATAATTATGCTGATTAGATGTGGGTTAAGATACATATGTAATGCAAATTTCAAAAACTTCAGTTATGGAGATGAATTCCTACAGGTATCATGCAAAATTACTGGTTAAGGACTACTTGCTAGCAGATCCAATTGTTCCTTACACTTCTGTGATTTGTGGCATTTTTATGTACAAGATGGTATGGCTGTTGTTCTTTTGAGTGCAACCATTTACTTTAGTATCCATCCTAGAATGATAAGATCTAATTGCTTAGAAATATAGAAACAATTAACTAATACTAGTCTCTTTCTTTATTTATTCTAATAAGTCTCTTTCTTTATTTATGCAGGTAATTAAAAATTGATCATCACCGGAGGCCACATATGCAACCAATCATTTTCATCATCAGGGCCATATATGACTAATGTAGGTTTTATGTATTAATTAACTAGTTTGGATACTCTTTATGTTACAAGTAGTAGATATTACTCTTCATGTTATAAGTACCAAATTTTTGAGTATTAATATAATTACTTTTTCATGATTGATATTGTTGTTCTTCATCTTTTACTATTTTCTGATATAGTATTTGATGAGTGAGACTATGGCGGTTGATTGTATCAGCATGAACCGAGTCCAATGGTTAATGCAATTGCATTATTTTCACTGTACCTGAGACTTGAACTTTGACTTGCTATTTTACCAAAATAATGTTGGAGAGTTGACGTTTTGCTGCAAGGTCTTGAGAAAACGAAATAAAATATTGATTAGATTTATAACAAATGAATAGTAGCCAAATTATTTGTCACTAAAAAAAAATTCCGGTGTGATGATATTTACTAGTCACAAAATATACACTACAGTGATGACATTTACCTTCACTAAATATATTCATATATAGTGACAAGAACATGAGCGTTACTACAATTATTTACAGTGACGACATGTACTTGTCACTAAACATATATGAGCGTAACTGTAAGTGTTTATAGTGATGATATGTATTTGTCACTACACATATAAATTTACAGTTACAACAGTAATATCGTTACTGTAAGTGTATTGTGATGTCCTATGCCGTAACAGAAATAATTTTTAGTTTTTAGCCAAAAAATATATATTTATTTTTTGTTACAATAAGATACTATTTGTGACAAGATCGCTCGTCAGTTATAAATTTTATAGTGACGCGATAGGTTGTCACAATAAAGATACTATCCGTGACAAGGTTTAGTCGTCACAATTGAAAACTTTCTGTGACGCCATCTTTTTGTCGTCACATATACTTTTAGCTACGAAGGTATATGTAACGAGAGTAGTTCGTCACTGTACTCGTAACAGAATATTTATTGTGACGAGTTTCATAACTTCTGTGACAACTTTACATGTCACAGAAACCATGTTTTCTTGTAGTGGATGGTTGAACACAGAGCTTCTGACAGGGCCACATGAGACGTCTTGTCTTGAGGCCAGGATTGATCGTCGCATGGACCATCTTCTTGCGGCTAGAGCTAGCAGCCGCATGGATCATCTTCCTACGACCAGAGTTGGCTGTCGCATGACTTGTCTGCCTGCGGCCAGAGTTGGCTGCCTAATGAGTTGTCTGCCTACGGCCGGAGTTGGCTGTTGCATAGACAGACTACCCATCTCCTCTCTGCGACCTCTTCTTTGTCTGCAAGGATTTCCCTTGTGCCTCCAAAAACTCAGCATCGTAGTGTTTTTCTCTGCTAGATTTGGGAACAGTGGGGTCCTCTGCGGTCGGAAATAAAGTCGCAGAAGAGTTTTGGTCCCCGTCTAGGGCCGCAGAAGGAGCTTCTTCGAGAACTTGGTCGGGGGCAACAGTTTCGTGCACCGACGCCTTGCGAGTCCTCTTTGGGTTGGCTCGCTTCTTAGACGGGCTAGCTCTCCCTTCAGAGAGCAATTCTTCGAAGGCTTGTCAGTCAAAACGAACCACAAGCATCTACTATGTAGAGCCGAGCTTGGACGCATTAGATTGCATCACCAACTTCTCATCGAAAGAGAAGGACGTCCCCAGTAGAGTCGTCATCGTGTTTGCCATAAAAAAATAAAGACAGGTATTACAGAACACTGAAATTGATTGCAAACTCGCTTGTACAAAGAAGAGCCTAGAAAGAAATCCTAGAAAACAATCTAAGTACAATTGTTTAGTTTTGATTCTGGGATGTGGCGGTGGAGGCTCAGGAAAGTGCTATCAACTCTGCCTTACTCCGTGGACTATCTGATGCAGTCTCTAGCTCGTTAAGTAATTGCTTTTTTTTTGAAGGTTGCCAGCCTTTTGCAGGGGAGTGGCACCCTACTATTTATAATAGAATGTATGTTGGGCCGCATAGACAGCCTGCGGCCACGTGGCTGATTAGCACGCGAAGACTCTCTCTTTGGCTGCCATCTGTCGATTTCTTGGGATTTTATTGCAACAAATCTGGGTAGTTAGGGACTTGGTTAGATTGCCACGTGTCCTGTTGCGGGAAGCTACATAGTTTTCTCAGTCTTCGATATGTATTTTGGCCGTATAAAGCTCATGCGGCTTGGATCATAGTTACTCTTGGCTGCAGAAAGTTTGGAGATTTTGGGGCCGCATAAGTATGAGCCGCATAAGGTTCATGCGGCTTAGCTGACACTCTTCTGGCCGCATGAAGACGTACGAATCCTACTTTTGGGCGACGTCTCATGTCTTATCTTTTTTGTCGAAGTGTCAGAACTGTCATTTTTGTTAGTTTTGTGAGGACTTGTCAGCTTTATCAGTCGGACTGCTCCTCTTGGCCGCATATCTTTCTTCTGCAGCAGTTTGTCGACGGACCGCATGTGTCATTGAACCAGTCATGTGGCTTTCCTTCATGCGGACCTGTTTGGCCCAAAGTACCTATGCGGCAATTTGTAATCCGCACGAATCCCATATTTTTCATGCTTCTACAAGACCCCCTTCAAAGTTTTCAAATTACAAATTTGGAATACTTTGAATAAGAAGCATAAAAATATGTCAAGCCGTAGGGAGTCTTCAAGTTGCAGGAAGTTTTTTGAACTGCAGAGAGATCTTGAGTCGCAGGAAAATCCTGAGCAGGAACAAATCTTGAGCCGCAGGGATACTTCGGGCCGCAGATAGCCTGCCAGCTGTCACTGCTGCATTTAGTTTTTCTGATTCGGTCGACGGATACTGGGGATAAAGTCTCCAAACGTCATCATTATCTTTAAGGATCTCGAACACCGAAGAGACGCTCGACGGTTATTAGGGATAAAATCCCTAAACGTCGTCCTTATCCTTAATTATCTCGAGAATCGAAGAGTCTCTTTTCAGCACCTCTATAAATAGGAGTCATTCAGAGAGGGAGAGATTTTCCTCTTTCACCTTCTCCTTCTTCAACTTCATCATACTTTCTGCTATGGCTCCAAAGCTTCTAGGTCGACTGGTGCGACGGCCAAAGGAAAGAGACTAGCTTCTCTGTCGAGAGCGGCATGCGCTCCTTCCATTCATTCCGACGTGCAACTTCCTCTCAAGAGTAAGGATGGTGAGCAGACGATGACTGAAATTTTAAAAGGCCATAGCGCATATTTTCATGCGCGGGCCTGTCATATACTGCCCCGGCTTTAAGCCTGGTCGATGCATGCCCTATCTCATTTGGATTACATGTGTTCTGAATGATAGTGTCACATGGACTGAGCCGCATGACTGTTGTTCATTCGAACTTGAACCGCACAAGTGCCTCAAAATTGCTCGGTATGAACATTTCATGACTGAGCCGTATTGCTGCCGCATGAACACTTTATCATTGGGCCGCATGAATACTGTATGGCTAGGCCGCATGATTGCCTCGTGACTTATCCGCACGAGTATTGGGCCGCATGAGTTTTTCATGACTGAGCCGCATTAAGCCGCATGAAAATGACTGAGCCATATAAATGTTGCATGAGTATTTGATGAAGCCAGCCTCATGACTTCGGGCTGCATGAGTTCTATTTTGGCTAGGTCGCATAACTGGCAAGGCCGCACAGAGTCCTTTATTATTATATGACTATCTTCTTTTCTTTGATTTTTTGTACCATCCGTATCGAAGGTTGAGACCATTGCGAAGAAAGAGGTGCTGCCCCCTTTCATCAAACAAGAGCCACCGTTTGTTAAAGAAGAGGTGATACCAAAAGTTGAGGTGAAAGAAGAGATGGCGTCCATCGGGGAGGGGATTGCTCTGAAGGAGGAGCCCAAGTCTGAGGGCAGTAGTATTGGGAGTTCTGACCCTCCAGCCCCGCCGAAGACTCCGGTCAGATAGATCTTTCGTATGCAAAATGCCTAGAGGAATGGTATATGCCTCAGCATGGCCGTGATCCTTGACTGTAGGGATCCGTGGGTAACTATGTACTTGTTGTTTCTAGAAATACATGCAACTAGACGTTCGTATCTGCCTTTGTATTTTTGACTGTCTATAGCTGTAGCTTGCGTTTTGCTTCTTTCACAATCCTTTACTAGAGGTGTAGTCCTGTAAATATAACTGATTTTGAATAAACATGGTATGCTCACCCCATACTTTATCTGTGGTATTTGGCCTAATACATCATTTGTATTTGATAAAGGATATCCTACTGGGGGATTTTTGTGGACCTATTATCCTTTTGTGTATCTGGAAATGTGAGCAAATAGATTTGAATGATATTTTGTAGACCTACTACTCTTTGGTACACTTATGGTGCGAGCAATCGATTAGGATAACTTTTGTGGACTTATTATCTTTTTGTGTACTGGCGATGCGAGTACGGATAATAAGTGGAGAGGAAACCAACATATTCACTCAGAGATAATGAAGACGTAGTAAATATAGGTCAAAATAAAACCTTCCTACTCAGAGGTAATGAGGACATGGTAGGAGTAGGCATAATAGGGGTACAAAGAACAACTCAGAGGTTCTATCAACGTAGAAGTTCTATGCATTGGGTGAGTTGTTTGTGATGGATGGAAAAACAACTCAGAGGTAATATGGACGTGGTTATTTTTTCATTGGGGAATTTTGTGGACCTATTACCCTTTTTGTGCACTGATGGTGCGAGTAATAGATTAAAACAAGTTTTATGGACCTACTATCCTTCTGCGTACTGGTCGTGCGGGTAATAGATTTTGGGGTAAATTCTTGGTGGGGAAAAGCTATGACCAGTAAGTTCATAGATACGACCAAGAGATGAGATATGAATTCATTCGGAGTAGTCAGAGAGTAAGTTCAGTGGTACCCGAGGGTACATAACTCAACAATCTGAAAGATTTGAAGTCGGAGTGTAATTTCAGCGATACCAGAGGGTATATAACTCACAATCTGAGAGATGGAAAGTGTCATTTAGACATAGTATTTCTTGAGAAACTTTCCATTGATGGGCATCATGAGCAAGTCTCTATTTTGTTTTGCGAGATGGTACATGCTGTTGGAGAATACAGTCTCGACGATGAATGGACCCTCCCATTTAGGCTGGAATTTGTCGGAGGTCTTGTGAGTCATGACCATTGGTTTGCGAATGGCCAAGACAAGATTGCCGACTTGGAATATTCTCTGTTTGACTTTCTTGTTGAAAGCCCGAGAGATGTGCGCTTGGTAGAGCTCTATGCTTTTTTGAGCTTGTAAACGCTTCTCATCTAATGCTTCCAATTCTTGTAGCTGTCAGCGGTAGTTATCGTCCGCCGTTAATCGGTAGGTAAGGGCCACTCGAAATGAGGAGATCTGAGTCTCCAATGGGAGGACTGTCTCGCTTCCGTAAACCAAGGAGAACGATGTATTTCCTGTAGCCGTCCGAATTGCGTACGATACGCCCATAAGCATTCGCCAAGCTTTTCATTCCAGTCGTATTTGTTTGCAGACATAAACTTTTTGAAGAGCTTGATTATGGTTTTGTTGAAAGCTTCAGCCAGACCGTTGGCCGATGGGTTATATACTGTCGAGGCCATATCCTAAATCCGATTTTTGTCACAAAATCATAGAAAGCATGACTTGTGAACTGTGGACCATTGTCGTGAGTAATCCTCCGGGACAGTCCAAAATGGTAGATGACGTGATGTTTTATGAAGCTAATCACGTTCGATGTCCTAACCTCTACCAATGGAACAGCTTTCGCCCATTTGGAGAAGTAGTCGGTGATTGCAAGTATGAACCGATGCCTTCTAGACGACAGCAGGGTGACTGGCCCAATGATGTCCATTCCCTATGCTTCGAATGGCTAAGGGGCCACTGTCGGATACAAGAATTCAGATGACAAAAGTATGAAATCTGCGTAAATCTGGTAAGCCTTGCACTTCTTTGCATAATCAACTGCATTTGTAACCATTATGGGCCAGTAATAACCCATCCGACGAAGATGATCTTGCAATTTTGGGCCAGGTTGGTGAGCCCCACAAGTACCATCATGAGCTTCACGTAAGGCTTCTTTGGCTTCTGCATTTGACAAGCATCTTAGTAGTAGCCCATCGTAGGATCGTCGATATAACATTTTTGTCTCCGTATCGTAGAAGAATCTGAGGGTACGTCTTCTGATTGAGGTTGCTTCCTTCACATTCTCTGGCAGAATATCATAGACCGTAAAGTCGATGAGCGGGCATCTCCAGTCTTTTATATCGTTGGTTATCTAGGCGGAGCAACTCATACGCAGTTGAAAATTTTTCCTGGGGCAGACCAGTTCATGGCCTTTTATGTCGACTAGATGATGAATATTATTTGGAAGCACCAAGGAAGCGGCGAGACCTGCTAAAGCATCGGCTTTGATACTTTGGAGCCTAGGAACGTGCTCTATAAAGAACCCTTCTAAGGTTGTAATGATGGCAATTGTTGTCTGATAATAGGGAATCAGGTTCTCGTTGTGAACCTCTTATGAACCTCGAATCTGGTTAACAACCAACTACGAGTCACCATATGCTTCCAGGTACCTGATCCCTACTTCTTTTGCGAGTTGGAGCCCGATGACTAGAGCATTATATTCGGCTATATTGTTCGAACAGGGTTCTGTAAGAGAATACGCCCGATTGACTACTAGTCCAGAGAAAGAAATTAATACAACCCTGACTCCAGAGATGATATCACCTTGTGGCCCTGTTCTTGATGCACGGTCGAAGAACATTCGTCAGATAGCGTCGTGCGAAGTCATATTCTAAGTGACGACTTCATCAGGAATTTCTTCATAAATTCTGGCTGTTTCTAAGCCTGGATGAGCTGCTAAGAAGTCAGCCAGGGCTTGACCTTTAATAGCCTTCTGCGGAACAAAAACCATGTCGTATGGGGATAATAGTATCGCCCAGGTGGCTAGACGAGAACTGAGTACGCCTGGCTTGGTCATGAGAACCCTAATGGGATTAACTCGTGAAACGACATGGATGGTCTGCCCTGTCACATAGTGTCGTATTTTCTGAATAGCAAATACTAGGGCAAGGCACTCCTTCTCCACGGCGTTGTACCTATGTTTCGGTCCTACCATCATTCGGCTAAGATAGTAAATGGCTTGTTCATGTCCGACATCATTATTCTGTGCTAGCAGAGCACCGAAGGAGTGTTCCATCGCCTGTACATAGAACTAGAAGGGCTTTCCGGCGACCGAGGCTACCAGAATTGGTAGATTCATCAGGTACTCTTTAATATCATCGAAGGCACACTGACATTCCTCGTTCCATACAAAAGAGACACATTTTCTCATGAGTTGAGTGAAGGGTTGACACCGCCCTGAGAGGTTAGATATAAACCTCCTGATATAGGCTAGTCTTCCCTGAAGGCCGCAGAGTTCTCGTAGATTCCTTGGTGGACTCATCTCCAGGATTGCTTTTGTTTTGTCGGGATCTATGTGGATGCCCCAGGCAGTAATGACGAAGCCCAAGAACTTTCTGCTGGACACCCCTAGGAAGGACTTGGTGGGATTCATCTTCAGGTTGTGTGCCCGTATGAGGTCAAACACTGTCCTCAAATCATGTAAATGATCGTCTTTGGAGCAGCTCTTGACGGTAATGTCTTCAACGTAGCACTCCACCGTCTTGCACAAATGATCTCTGAAGATGACACTCATGGCCCGTTGATATGTTGCACCGACATTCTTCAGGCCAAAGGGCATGACCGTATAACAATATACGACTATCGGCGTTCGGAATGACATATGGTTCTCATCATCAGGAGACATCTTAATTTGATTGTATCCTGAAAAGCTATCCATAAAGGATATGCGCTCGAAACCACACGTGTTATCGATCATTATGTCGGTGTTCGGAAGAGAAAATTCATCCTTAGGGCATGCTGCATTCAGATTGCAAAAATTGATACAGATTCAGATTTTTTCCATTCTTCTTGATGACTGGCACTATGTTGGCTACCCAGTCTGGGTGTTGCTCTTTACGGATGAAACTGCTAGCTATAAGCTTGTCTACTTCTGCTTCAATGAAATTCATGATGTCTGGACGAAACCGTCATTATTGCTGTTTGACTGATTTTGCGTCTGGATAAATATTGAGCTTATGAATTACAATCTCGAGATTTAGCCTTGGCATATCTTCATAGCTCCATGCATAGTCATCGATGTATTCTCTGACGAGTTGTAACAACGACTCCCGCTCGTCGTCTGTCAGACTTTTATTGACGAAGATTGGCTTTGGAGAGGTTTCATCGCCGAGGTTAACTTGCATAACCTCATCCTTAGTGGGAGGATCACGAAGTTCAATGCGTTTCTCCTATTGTGCATCTAGTTGCTGGACCTATGGCTCCAACTCAAATAGTTCTAGTAGGTCTTCGTCTTCCTCTTCGATGTCAGCGGATGTCATGTTGATAGATAATATATGTCTGAATATATCTCCAATACTGCTACCGGAGTCATAAATGGGTGACTCAGACGAATGAGCCACTCACATTCTTCATCAGAACTTTTAGGCATTGTTGGTGGAATAACATACCCGAGGTCACGTCTGAGTTTGAGATAATGATACTGAGATTTCCCTGCCGGTGCCGGCGACTGTAGAGGCAATCGCCGACCACTGCCATGATTTAGACCCGGGGTAGCCTCCATGTCTTATCCCTGCTTTTGCATGAAGTATTTGGCTTGAGGACTATACAAGTAGAGCGGTAGTCTTTTGGCGTCGGGTCCGAGGTCGGACTCTTATGGCGTGAAAGATTAAGGACCTTCTTTTCGGCCAAAGATGATTGTGTGATCCCATCATCTTCTATCTGGAATCGGGAAGTAAGCGCCTTTTATTGGAGCAAGTTGATTTGGGGTATGGACGGTTGTCACCTGTGTGTGCAGGCTAACGTCTAGACAGTCCCGTACGGCATACGTTATATTAGGCTTATCATACTCAGAATAGTCTAACGGCAGCCTCTTATTGATGAAATAGGGAATTTTATCCACAGGAATTACATCATCAGGAGAGGGGCTATCCACCTGTGTGACCACGTATTTGACGAGTTCTTCGTCCTCCTTAGCTACCCCCTGCGAGCTTAGAGGTCGGGATGCTGTCTTGGGCAACTTGACCATCAAGGGTTGATCTTAAAATATTGGCTTGCCTGAGTACGTCGGACCGGCATTCAGTTGCCGGCTCATCTTGGGAAGACGGGTACCAATTGGCTCGGTAAGAGATTTTGTGTCTTCCGATTATCTTCGAATGGATTTTGGTAATTAGATCATCATCGGCCCTATAATGGGCTTTGGCTCTTGGCTTTGGGAATCGGATGACCATTGGTTCCGACTACGCAGCTTGAACGAGAGAACCAGGCACCTCTTCATGCACGGTTGCTACAAGGGGTGCGGCTTTGTCTGATTTACGCGTCTGGAGAAGAATTATCAAGGGTTCCTCTGGCCCTGTGATGGTCTCCAGTTTGTTAGTGATGTACTTCTTGGATTCTTCATATAAACAAGCCTCCGAAGAATAATAAGACTCAACCCCTTTGAAGGGATCGATGTTGGCGAATTCAGACCTCACGAAGCCATATCTATTGACATAATTAAAGCACTGGTGGAGGGTGGATGGCACGATCATATAGTCCTATATCCACGGGCATCCCAAGAGGATGTTGTAGGAGGTGTTTGCATCTATGATGTAACAGGTAACTTCCGTCTTCAAGTCACCAATCTAGCACTTCAACCGAATCTTTCCCAGAGGATAGCTTCTTTCCGAGTTAAAACCGTTGATGGCAGTGTTGGTTGCTGCTAGCCGATGCATAGGGATGCCAAGGAGTAGGAGCAAGCTTTTCGGGATGATGCTTAATGACGAGCCAGGGTCGATATGCATCTGATCCACCTTGATGTCGCCAATGTATCCAGTGTAGTATAAGGGGCGATCATGTAAATTGGACTTGATCAACATATCCTGAGGAGTGAATATGATGTTGGACATTGCATCTGTGCTATCGCTGCCCTGTAGATCTGCTTGCGGGTCTTCCTTTGGAGGCTTGACCTGGGCTAAGTAGGCGTCAGCATTTTGGAGTGCTTCACTTAATGCGACACGAAGATCCTTGGAGAGCCTTAGAAGCTCGTATAACGGCAACTTAGCTGGCGTATTAGCCAATTGTGCTAATATGTCGAAGTTGTATGGTCTCTCCAGTCCCTGAGGTACATCATTGCGGAGTGGCCTGTCGAAGCGGGTTTCCTTTGTCTTGGACTTATCCGCCAGTGGAGGCTGAGATGGCCTTGGAACATCAGAGGGAGGCAATATTGTTGGCTGAAGATCTTCGGTTGAACTATATCGTGTGGGCTGGACTTGTGAACCAGACAGGGTAACAATGGTTGCAGCTTTCTCAGCCTCGGCTGAAATTGTATGGCAGGATCTAGACTTCCTGTCCTTTTTCTTGCTGGTAGGAGATGACACCCCATGGGTAACTTCGGGCACTAAGTCTGCATGCACCTACATGATTTCTCCTCATGAGGTAGTGAGAGGTACCAGTCCAGATGTCTGGTTCCAGACGGGTGGAAGATTAATAACCTCCATTGTTGCCCGAGGGACAGGTATGATCCCGTCTGGAGTGCTTGTTGGAAAGAAGTCGCCGAACAGAATAGACACCATGTTTGCCGCCACGGTAACCTCTTCAAAGTCTATCGACAAAGCTTTGGAGTCGATAAGACTCTGAATGTACCGCTTCAATTGGAAGCAATCATGAGTGGCATGATGGACATAGCGGTGGAAGTGATGATACTTTGGGTCCTCCATTTCTGCTGCTCGGGGCTTACGCCTTGGTGGAGGGAGTTGGATCCTACCCCCTTGCAAGAGCATATCAAAGATAGGTTTGACATGGCTATCTTCAAATGAGTAGCTGATCTTGGGCCACGGACCTTTCGTCTATTTTTGTTCGGGCTTCTGAGTCACATCCGTGACCATGGTCTATTTGCCCTTATTGTCCCGATTAGTGGTAGTGTCACTGTTGTTGTTACTGGAGGTGGAACCAGGACGTCTGCCCTTATCTTCTCCGTCTGGGATATGTAATCCTAGATGACGAGCTTTCTTCAGTTTTGCCTCTGCATTGGTAGCACTTATGATGAAGGTCGTCCAATTCCTGAACTGATCGTCACCCATCCAGAGGCTGATTGTAGGGAGCAGCTTCTTCTGGCAGATTTCAATCAAGGAGCTCTCGGGATTGCCTTGGGGCAATCTCATTACGGTTTGGCAGAACCGCTCGATGTAGTTCCTCGTTAGCTCCCTTTCTTCCTGAACGACGTCCATGAGAGACGACACCGTTACGTCATGCCCCTCTTTGTAAAATCGATCCAGGAATATGTGTTTGAAGCCGTCAAAAGAGTGGATGCACGGGAAGGTTGTGGTACCAGTGGAACGCGATCCCCTCCAATGCTCCGATAAATAATCGCATGAGGATGGCGTCACTATGCGGCAAATGGTCGTTGTGACCTCAAAGTAATGTACCGACTAGCAGAAGTCTTCCCATCATAATAATCGATATGGAACAGTTTGTACCAAGATGGAAAAGGCATGCCTCTCTATGCAACGGGATATGGCTGTCATATTCTGAGATCCCGAGAGGAGTCTCGGGCATTGAACATCGTTCGAAGCTCCTGGACTTCCCTCCTTGCCTCCTTGGCTTTATCTGCAGCTGAAGGAACGGATGCTGCTAAAGGATCATCACCCAAAGGAGGGGCGGTCGTATTGGAGTCCGTATTGATTGCGGGTCCCAGGCTTGTTTGTTCGGGCGTCCTCGCTGGTTGAGTTGGCAAGGCGGCTTTGATCTCATCCACGGATTTGACCAAGGACAGGAGCATGGCTTCCAGTACTTCTAGCCGTTGTCGATCAGAACGTGCTTCACGATCATCGTCAGCCATAAAGACTGTCCTCACGTAGGTAGAGGTGGAAGGGATTATGGCAGTGGTACTCTCGGTGTCGTACCCTTGTATAGAGAAATCGTCAGGGTATGTCAAAATATCATCTTCGTCAGACTCGGAAGGGGTGCTACACCTGTACAGGAAGTCGCATCGTCTTGGTGAGGGTGGTAGCCCTCAGGGAAGTCCAAGTCTATTGCACAGTTCTGGGGGACCTCTACCCCCTGCATGTGCTCTTGGTACACCAGATTGTCGCATACATTGAGGGGACTGCTACCCCCAGATTCATCTACTCTCAAGGAGGCCGAAGGTGCACCCCTAGGAGCCAAAACCTTCTTTTTGGATCAAGTGCCTAAATAGACACCCCCTGTGGTTGTCGATAGGAACCCCCCAGATGAGGGTCTCCTTATAGTACTGGCTGAGATGGCCGGGCTGGAAGAGCCTGTCTTCTTTCCTCCCTTGCTAGGAGGAACCTTTTGAGTCGAATTACAGAAGGCGAGAGGAAACTCCTCGTCCCCTGGCATTTGCACCTATTTCTTGAGTTGTTGTCGGACAGGTACTGGCTGCTGCAGTCGCTGGAAAACTGACTGCCGATCTTCAGGTGCTGCTGATTTGTCGTAGTAGCAGTGGATGATGACTTGGGTGCAACGATGCCCCGAGAGGGACTCATTGCATACCGGTGCTGCCGTTTTGCATTTTTGAGTAATCGCGTCCCGTAAGTCGGTAGGAGGCTGCTCTACCTTTGCACCAAACTTGTAAACCCGGGTATCCCAAGCGCATGGGTGCTTAGGTATCATGGTTGCTCCCTGATCCGTGGCTAGTAAAAGCACTTGCTCTGGATCTTTAGAGGGAGACTTTAAAGATCAACCCTGTCCGTTCGCCCTGGGGGACTGGACGCGAGTGGTTCTGTACAACTTTTCGTCAGAAGCCCATGTAACAGTCAACGGAGACCGCTGACAGTCAGCAACTTGGACAGTTGACTGGGATGGTTGGGCCCGTACTGCCCTAGACTTTTTTGACTTAGCGTCCAAAGGTGCATAGTAAAAAGAGTCCAGATTAATCCTACATCCTCAGTGGGCTGCATGGCATCGGGCCCGTATGAGATGCGGTCGAACACAGACCTTCTGACAGGGCCGTATAAGACGTCCTGTCTGAGGCCCGGATTGGTCATCGTATGGACCATCTTCTTGCGGCTAGAGCTAGCTGCCGCATGGATCATCTTCCTGCGG
Organism: Iris pallida; assembly: GCA_029216955.1. Classification (NCBI taxonomy): domain Eukaryota; kingdom Viridiplantae; phylum Streptophyta; class Magnoliopsida; order Asparagales; family Iridaceae; genus Iris; species Iris pallida. The sequence continues at coordinate 40,567,169 of JANAVB010009596.1, forward strand.
CCAGAGTTGACTGACGTATGAGTTGTCTACCTGTGGCCAGAGTTGGCTGCCGTATGAGTTGTCTGCCTGCGGCCGGAGTTGGCTGTTGCATAGACAGATTGCCCATCTCCTCTCTGCGGCCTTTTTTTCTGCATGGATTTCTCTTGTGTCCCAAAAAATCAGCATCGTAGTGTTTTCCTCTGCTGGATTTAGGGACAGTGGGGTCCTCTGCTGTCGAAAACAAAGTCGCAGGAGAGTTATGGTCACCGTCTTGGGCTGTAGAAGGAGCTTCTACGAAAACTTGGTCGGGGGAAACAGTTTCGCGCACCGACGCCTTTCGAGTCATTTTTGGGTTGGCTCGCTTCTGAGACGGGCTGGCGCTCCTTTCATAGAGCAATTCTTCGAAGGCTTGTTGGTCAAAACGAACCACAAGCATCTGCTGTATAGATTCGAGCTTGGATGTGTCGGATTGCGTCACCAACTTCTCATCGAAAGAGAAGGACATCCCCAGCAGAGTCGCCATCGTGTTTGCCATAAAAAGAATTAAAGACAGGTATTACAAAATACTAAAATTGATTGCAAATTCGCTTATACAAAGAAGAGCCTAGAAAGAAATCCTTGAAAATAATCTAAGTACAATTGATTAGTTTGATTCTGGGGGGTGACGGAGGAGGCTCGAAAAAGTGCTATCAACTATGCCTTATTCCGTGCACTATCTGATGCAGTCTCTAGCTCGTAAAGAAATTACTTTTTTTTAAGGTTGCCAGCCTTTTGCAGGGGAGTGGCACCCTGCTATTTATAATAGAATGTATGTTGGGCCGCATAGACAGCCTGCGGCCACGTGGCTGATTAGAACGCAAAGACCCGCTCTTTGTCTGCCATCTATCGATTTGTTGGAATTTTGTTGCAGCAAATCTGGGTAGTTAGGGACTTGGTCAGATTGCCACGTGTCCTGTTGCAGGCAGCTACATAGTTTTCTCAGCCTTCGATCAGTATTTTGGCCGCATAAAGCTCATGCGGCTTGGATCATAGTTACTCTTGGCTGCAAGAAGTTCGGAGATTTTGGGGCAGCATAAGTCTGAGCCGCATAAGGTTCATGCGGCTTAGATGACACCCTTCTGGCCGCATGAAGACATACGTACCCTGCTTTTGGGCGATGTCTCACGTCTTATCTTTCTTTGTCGAAGTGTCAGAACTGTCATTTTTGTCAGTTTTGTCAGGACTTGTCAGCTTTATTAGTCGGACTGCTTCTATTGGCCGCATATCTTCCTTCTGTAGCTATTTGTCGATGGGCCGCATATATCATTGAACTAGTCATGCAGCTTTCCTTCATGTGGACCGGTTTGGCCCAAAGTACCTATGCGGCAATTTGTAATCCGTATGAACCCCATATTTTACATGTTATTCATCGTATTTTGTGACTATTACATGCCTTGATTATCGTGCATCATGATTTTCATGTCGTGACGTGAATCCATGAGTCGGGTGGGAAAATACTCTATTCGACATGTAAATATACCCAGAACTATCCTATGGTCTTTCGTGACAAATCGCAACTGCACACAACATGTGTAGTTGGCCAGATCTTACCCCTAGTCGTTTATATGTCGAAAGTAGTATTCCAAACACTTAGTTAGATATCTTGATCATTGTGTTTACAAATTCCACTTTACATGTCGTGATAGTTTGTTTACATATTTCTTTCTAGCCATCTATCATGGTTATCTTGTTTACTCATTTTCTTTACTTGTCATACCATGTCATCATGTATATCATATGCTATTTCTATTTTATAGTTTCTATTATGTCTTGAATAGTTTGTCATGTATGTACTTGTTCCATTCTTGACTGGAAACCAATTTTTTAGATTAGTCATTTACTATGCTTTGGATCATTGGAAAAGATATGGGTATATGCCGAGGTCGACTCTAAAGGACTAGTTAGATAGATTTGATCATCAAGTTTAAATTTGTTGTATTAGATTTTGTGAGACTTTGTATTTTTTCAAATGTAAACTTAGAAGTTGCAAATGATTTAGTTATTGTGAATGAGCATAAAAAGACTATTTTATGAGCACTTTGATCATTGAGGTCTAGGTAGCGTTCTATCATTGATACCGCAGCGTGGGATGGACTTGCCCACGTGTCACTACCATATTTTAGCTTGAGGGTATTTTGGTCATTTTGAGAATTTTAGATTTATTTTGAATTATTGGAGTGATGGTTGTTATTTTTGACCTTTGCTAGTTGAGACTTTGGAGACTAACCTTGATGTTGACCTTAGCTATGGTGACTTGATTAGCATGGTGGGACCCTAGTCTAACTTAAGTCAACCCAAGAAGTTATTTTGAATCAAGTTTCATATAGAGAATAAATGAATTAGGTTCATGGACTTTTGACTTGTGGATTGATTTCACTTAGCATTGAAACTTGGCCCAAGCCCATTAGTCATAACCCTAACCCTAATTTCCTTCTTACATGGCTGGCCACATAGGGAATCCCCGTTATTTAATCTCTCTTCCTAGTTCTTGCCTCTTTTGTATCACAACAACTTTTGGAAAGAAAGATGTATTGGTCCTTCTTCTCTAATCCACAACTCTTTCATTTTTATTCATTTTTGACTCTAGTCTTTTGCATTAGAACCTAATCTCACTCTATTTTCTGTTCATGGAGAGAAATCTCAGATTTGGTACAATTTGGAGCTTTTGACTTCCAAGAGGAATCTTCCTATTTGGGGCTTTTTCCTTGTGATTGATACTCTATAGGTAAACACCTCAAACTATCATTTAATCTTGATTTCTTTGCATGATAGCCTAGATCTAGGTTTTCCCTAGCTGTGGTGTGTGTTTGGTGAAGTTTTGTATTGGTTTTGTGTCCGTATCGCACACGTATTATTTTCTATTTGTAAGTGTTTGTTAGAATGCCACAATAGATTTTATTTTGATAATTTTGAAATTATTTTGAATGATCTTGTAGCCCAATATGTGTAGATCACAATCCCTCTTGTCTGAGTCGATCCTTGTGTCATTTTTGTGTTGAAAACTGACACGGACATGCAGCACGAGACCATGTCTCGAGTGTCCTGCTGCCACACGTGTCGTGCTCACTGCACAGGCCACGTGGACCCACCAAACTTGGTGTGGAGGTCAAGGCAGTGACTGACAAGCCACTCGTCTAGTCCCCCGACTCCTCGCATCATGTCGGACATGATATTAGGCCCGTACGTATTTTACACCGCACACTGCATTGTGTATTTTACTCACTGACACACATCTTATGTCCGCACAGGACACGACGTGGACTTGTGTCAGGCTTTTGGACACGTAGCACTACACCCCCTCTACCCTCTGACACGAGCATGAGGTCATTGGTGTCGTGTGTCGTGTCCACGAACGTGGTGAACTCGTGCACGAGACAGTACACTGTTTCAATGTGCTCGTGTGTTGGATTTGTTTTGGACACGTTTGTGTCCAGTTTATGGACACCATGACACTTGTGTGACACATACACATATGTCACAATGTTTACCAACCCAATTAATTGAATATTAACTGTGTTTTGATTTCGAATTGGTGTTTTCCTCCAATTTACTGATACTAGGTTCTGTCAATTGAATTCCTGAGTTTATTTATGTTAAAACTAATTTTTAGATGATTAATTTATCATGATTTGATCAAATATATATGTCTGAGCTAGTCTACATGTTTGGAATTCATGTTAGCTTGGATTAATGGGTTTTCGAAATACAAATGGGTATAAACTGGAAACTAAAATCTGTATACACTGATTTATTGTATGCACACACACATGTTCAAAACCCATGATGCAAATCTGAACACAAACTCACACACACATTGAACTGTGATGAAAAATCTGAACACAAACTCACACACCCATGTCACAAGCCTGTCACAAAACCTAAGAACCCACACATGTTTACACACCCTACTGCTACACTCTAAACCTGAGAACACCCTATAGCTACATACACTCACCCACACATTACTGCTAACAGCCTATGAATCACTCACCCACACATTACTGCTAACAGCCTATGAATTACCTATACACACACATATACACACTATAACCTATGTTGTAATCTAACACACACACACCACTGTATACACACACACATTGTATACTCACACACACAGGAACATAGTACACACACACACACACTACTGCTACTGTCACTCTATCCCTCTCTCTCTATATATGTATATGTATAAATATCTATATTCTTGCTAGATAATATGTAAATATATATTTATGTCTGCCTATATATATTTTTACATGTAAATATGGTGAATACATATATAAGTGCATGCCAATATTGACATGTATATAGGCATATAGCCCTATATGAGTGTGCCTATGAATAATTGCCTATACTAGTATATGTAATATGTGTATATATAGGTAATTGTGTATTGATAGCTTGTATATCATTGTGATGGTATGTGAATGCTAGGTAGACATGGTTAGGCTTAGTGAGACTTGTCTGGGTTAGGATTTGACCTAGTTGACCTAGTTTGACTAGTGTAGTTGATTAGAGTTGACCAAAGGTTGACTTTAGCCTAAATTGACCAAAACCTCATGTAGAATGCATTATAGTGTTCTATTTTACCATTTTGGATATGTTGTGACTTGTGCTGTTATAAATAGGAGTCAGACACCTCTCCTCAGGCAGTATTTTCACTTCGGATACTCAGGATATCAGGCGAGTACATTCTTTGACCGTTTTATACTTGCTAGGACTATATTCTTGCTCTAGATTACTTTACTTGATGTTGTCATGATGGAAACATGGATTAGTACTATATGGATCTTTTCATACGATGTTATCCCCCTCGGGAGTATCGGATACATCATGTCATGTGTGTTTTACTTTTATCATGTATTCCTGTGCTTTTACCATTCATGTGCACTCTCGTGATTTATGTACTCTCATGTTCATGGAGCCCCCATATTTATATTCATGTGCACCCATTTATGGACCCCCATGTGAAATCATGTACAATAACATAACTTGAACGGATCCTTGTGTATTGGTTGGGGATGGGGGAGTAGAAATAGTCATGTGAATATTTCCAAAGTAGTGTAGCCGTGTACAAACTCTCAAGTTTATTATTAAGCCATTCACATGTCTATCTTGTACTCTAAATCACTATTTCACTGTAGCACTTTACTTATAGTAGATATTTCCATTATAGTCTTCTCTTTATTTCATGTCATTTCTTTCAGCGATTCATGTATTTTACTCTATTGCATGCTCTATATTCTTGTCATGATATGAACTGTGTGAGATATACTGTGCTCGCTCCTGTCCTGACAGGACCTGTTGAAAATATTACAGAGAACGAGGATGAGGCATGTTGCACCACTTACTACGGGACAGCACTAGAGGACACCTGTGACTTGGACTTACAGCAGGATCCATTACCTGCTGACGACACTCCCTTAGTTTAGTTTCTTATTTCAGTTGTATCGCATCTGGATATTGTATTAGAGATTATGATGATGTGGATTTGTGGATCTTGTTAGATGTTTATCTTAGACACTTTGGATTATCTCTTTACCGTATTTCATCTGTGGATTCTGTTGATATTTTTATCTATCTTATCGTACATCTTCCTTAGCTATGATTGAGATGGTATTTTATATTATTCCTCCATTCGGATAGTATAACTGTGCAATGTACCTTATAACTGTTAGATGTATGTGACCTAGGACAGTGTTCTACCGCCGACACTGTGGCGTAGAATGGACGTACCTAATTCTCCTGCCCTTACACTGGGTGCGGATCGTGACACCACGTACTCGTATCTCAAAAAGCGGGTGCGGGCCGTGACAGCCCAAGAGCTGTATTTATGTCCATAAGAATCTTGCTCCATCCTTCAATATTTCCCTGAGGTCATCATCCGGCTTCGAGGTCAGATCCCTGTTATTCATGTATCTGGGTTGCCCTTTGGGATATGGCTGAAGGAAGGCTATGCTTTTTGATCCACTCAACAACAAGATCCGAAAGAAGATTGAGGGATAGCATAATGATCTCCTATCCATCGGCGACAAACTCATCCTCCTAAAATATGTCCTTAGCTCGATGCCAATTTATATTCTGGCGGCTTATGGCCCTCCTAAAAAAGTGTTGTCCATCATTGAAAAATTGTTCAACAGCTTCTTTTGGGGTAGGGCTACCGGTGGCACTCGAAAGATCTAGGCTAGCTGGCAGTCCATCGCTCGGCCAACCGCAGAGGGCAGATTGGGTCTCACGGGGCTAACGGAGATGGTGTCAGCATTCTCCATCAAATTATAGTGGAAACTTTGCACCCAACGTTCCTTTTTGAGGCTATACATGCATGTTAGGTACTTTCCTTGTAGGCATCCCACCTTTGCTAAGGTCAACAGCAGTTCCTCCCTAATCTGGTGGGGGCTCCTCGTTGGATAGGACCAGGCCGAGCACCTTGTCCAGCTGCAGGTTGGTGACGGTACGACCTAGGTCGGTGCTGAACAGTGGCTTGCTTGTGGTCGTCTGAGCCCATGGGTGCCGACCGGGAAGGCGCTCTACATCAGGGACTTCTGGAAGGACAGCCAATACAATCTAGTAAGGGTTCGTATGGTATTTGGCAGTAGGACGGAGAAGGTTGTCCGTACGTCATCCTCCACTCTCTTTGATGTTCTGGACACTTGGTCTGGAGGACTGGCCCTGGCGTCGCATTTTCGACGGCCCCCGATGTCACGATCCACACCCTTTTTTTGGGATACGAGACGTGTCCAAGCCAGCCTACGCCGCAAAGTTGACGGTAGAATGCTGTATAGCCACGATGCTCAAAACCACAAATAATGCTCATTCACAAAATTAATTTAATTTACAATGATCACAAGTTTTACATTTGCAGAAAGATATGTTAAAGTATACTGAATCAAATGTATAGCCACAATTTAATTTAATTGGCAGAAAGATATATTAAAGTTCCCAGTCATTTAATTTCACTACTAGATTTGGAATAGTTGCATTCCCTCCAAATGATTGATCCTTCTATGGAGGGTTCTTAAGGAGAAGCTCCCTTCTGATGACGTCTTGAAGTCCCTTGGGTTATCCTTCGCTTCTAAATGTAGCTGTCACATGAAGCCGGAGCAAGAATTATGGAGTCACCTTTTCTTCGAGGGCGACTCAGCGACTGGGGTTTGGTCGAACTTCCACCCTGATATGGGCCTCCTAACCTCTCGGCTCTCTCCTTACTAGCCTACTCGAGCTCTGACATTCCCACTCAAAGGATGGTTGAGTTTACGGCTGTTATATGGGTTCTATAGAAGAACTGGAACAAGTATAGATATGAGGGTCGATCATTTTTGGTTCCTCTCCTGTTGGATGAGGTCAAGCGTCAGATTCTGAAGTGCTCTCCCCTCAGCTCCAACTACGGCACAGGGGGTGTAGGGGGCGTGGTATCATCGCTTCGCTCCCTCTCTCCCTTTGTGGCCTAGTTTTTGCTTTGGCTTGTTGTATACGGTTTGGCCGTCTTGGGCCATTTTGGTTCAGTATACATTTTGGTTTTGGTATAAGTTTTAGTTTTGGTATACGGTTTGGTTTTTTGGGTTTTGCCTGGGTCATCTTTAGCGCGGGTGGCTTTTTGTAATGGCTTTTTAGATTTTTAGGCCTAATAAAAAATTTTTCCGTCTTCTTAATATATATTTTTTCCGTCTTCTTAATATATATATATATATATATATATATATATATATATATATATATATATATATATAATAAATATGTAATATATAAATATATTTATTTATTTATTATATATATATATTGTATATTTTTTCTTTATATATATATATATATATATATATATATATATATATATATATATATATATATAATAGAAAAGGAAAAAAAATAAAGAAAAAAAGTGACTTCATTGTACTATTCCCCTGCGGCAACAGTACTACTATGTACCCGACGCCATATGCCTCAGGTAAAGAGAAGAAGATTCAAGAATCATTTTAAAGAAAAAAAACTCAATCGAATCCTTCCCTAATATAATCAAATATAGGTTTAAACAAGATTTAAATCCAAGTAAATATTGGATTTAAATTAGGTGTCAATATAAGTATCGGTTCTTCTTTCGAACCAAAAAGAAAACAAAAGATTCATGAGAGTGAACCATAGGTCACCCAACATCGATGACCTTCCCCATCCTCTAACGTGCCTCTGGACCTCCTGATATCGCCGAAGGAGCGGCGACTGACGCCCTGCAACAATAACACAACAGTAATAGTAGTAGCAGATGCACTAAATTTTACAATTTTTAGGTATGATTTCTCCCTCCTTCCTTCGCAAATTTGCAAACCAACTCGAAACCTTGTCGAGTAGTTTAGGTTGATCCTTTTTTGATTCGATAGAAAATCAAATCAAAAGGGGAAAAAATAGGAAACTGATAAAAAATGGAGAGACAAATGTTCTAGGTACACAGTTAGGAAGGCAGATAATTGCCAAAATTTTGTAATTCTCATAATCTATTTAAACAGACTTCTAGACAACCTAAATATGAAGAAAAACCTAATTTTTAGTTTTTATTGTAATGGATTATTCGTTGTTTTAAACCAGTTCCAAAACGACAGAAAAACTGTTTTCAAAATCGAGAAATTTTTTGATACGGAGTCCGTCCTGACAAACAAACGACATCGCCATGAACTAGTTGCATCGAAAGGTGCATATGGACTTCGTGTACGCATGGATTTGATAGAACTCGGATTGGTTGCGTGTGCACGACGAATTCGAGGCGTATCCGTCAAAAATTACTGTATCGATAATTTCTAAATTAATCAATTATTTTGTGCATATTCATCACATTGCATCAAAACTTGTGCCATTGGAATCGTTGTATTTTTCGGACATATAAGCCTACAATTCTAAGACAGTTGATCGGATTGCTGTTTTGCGAGCCCCACGATCCAATTTAACTGGTAGTTTTATGCACGACTCATCGAAATCTAAAATTGGACATATCGTTGAGTTTGTATTAAAAAATTAAACTTGTAGGCATATAGTTTGCTTACTTTAGATACCCTTAGGTTTGGCACGATTTTCGGTGCAAAATGGGTCCAACGACGAAGATCTTTTTGACCCAAAATTATTGTTTTGCTCATATTCTAGAATTTGACTTATGGGTATTTTATCTTAGCTATTTTGCTCATTCCGAAAATATTGGTGATATTTGTTTTAGCATTCGGAGATATCTTGCAGATGTTCCACATTACTGCTTTCTTTGTCTTGATTAATTCGTCTGTTGGACGTCGTCAAATCATCGTACGACCTACAGGCCAGATACCTTGCCATATTTACTGGCTATTTACTTTTCAGCATGTGTATTTATGTTATTTATTTATTTATTATATATTTTCTTTTATTAAAATTGTGTATCTGAGTCATCTCGGGTGTGAATGATGGTGTTAGTCATTTTTTGTTGCTTTTCTTTATTTTATGCATATTAACCTAGTTTTAGCAGACCACCCTATGTTTATGAAGCATTATCATGTCTTCATTAGCCTTGACACTTGTCTACCACGAGTCATGAGTCACATATAGATTTTAGACTTACGTATTGGCTAATCCAGTATGTACAGGCTATACATTAGGTATAACTGCTAATAGGGATGTGTGTTAGAAGACTTAGCAGTTATTAGAGGTATTGTACCATAGATGCGACATATATAGAAGCATGGGGTGGAAAAGACACTTCCTTAACGTATGGGCCATATTTGCACTTTTTTTGTAACCCGGAAGCTCCGTCGGAGATACGTGCGAGATTATCCTATATTGTTAGCCACTATCATTTTGCGAAACTTTATGCTCTTCCATTATTACTGACGGCCACTATCATTTCGCAGAATGTTATGCTCTTAGGCCTCTCGTGCCCAGAGAGGGGACTATGCCAATACCATTTATAGCTAGAGTACCCATACATTGAAGGTTTGTTCTTAATTGTATATTCAATTAGAATGGTTAGGTGACCTTTGTTTGATGTTCCTGTACTTATACCTGATTATGGCTTGGAACAGTGTCTCATCTCAGAATAGTGTGCCATCCTTTGTCCTTGTCTGGCTGTAGGTGTGGTTTACTACTTCGATGATGGGATAGTGGACCATGTTGTGATACAGGTTATTTATTTTATGACTATATGACATATTTATATTCAAATTATATGGCATGTTTTATGTATCTTGTTACATCCCTATGAGGATATGGTGATCATTATAGGTGTTTTTTAGGACTTTGGGTGCAGAGTTGTTGTGAGGTATTCTGCAAAATTCTGGTTTTAATGGTATTATCATTTTATTATCACTTTCGTACCTTTTATTATTCCTTGTACTACATAAGTCTGCCATAATCTTTATTGTCGTTATAGCCTAGTTTTATAAACCTATATTGTTTATTGGGTCTATTCAAGCATATATATTAGTGGGTTGCAGAATATGACACAATGTTTATTCTTGATATTTATTCACTATGTGGATTGAGATATTGGTAGGTATAAGATAGATATATTTAGATACGAAGACAGCTTATACGTGTTCTAGCGGACTGGAGTCCAGTGGTTATATAGTTGGCATATTTATGTATTCCTAAGTTTTATGTATTTTTGGACTAGGACGTTACATTAGTACCTTGATACATAGTCTTCATAATATAACTGTCTTGCTGAGTTTGAAACAGAAAAGACCAGAAGGTAAGCATGGGTAAGTTAAAATTATATTGCGAGGCACGACCATGATATTGTTACACAAATAGATCTTATAGTACGAACACGATGTTGTGACACAAATAGGCTTATAGTTATGCCATAAAATTGATCCTAAGACAAGATTAGAAAGACTACTAAAATCATACTGCACACTTACTAAATTAGCGTGTTAGTTTTGGTATGGGTGGGCGAGAGGTCTCCCCACCAGTGCATTCATTGTAATGATATCCCCACTGTTTGTATGCAGGTTCATATAGCAACTCGTTCGGTATGGAGCTAGCTTACATACATCGTGGCATGGAGTTTCCTTGGCATTTCGAATCATGTATACGGAACGTAATGTATGGACATCGCCTTCTTCCAGTTGTAAGCCTAAGGGTAATCTTTTGTATTGAGAGATGAGAGGGAGCTGAGTGATTACATTTAGAGAGAAAAAGTGAACTTGAGCGATTGTAATCTTGGCCTAGTGCCTTTGTAATTCCGCTGCTATATCAATAAAAGATTTATTTCTATACATCTTGTGTTATTCAACTTTTCTGCTTGTCATGTCCCATCCCGCTCAGTTCAATCGGAGGAATCGAAACGCAACGACGTTGGGACATAGCCATGCAACGACTTGCTCAAGTTCCGCTCGGCCGAGGCAACTCCTCGCTCAGGTTGGTGGCTTTAGTAAACTTGCCTCAGCTTGTCCTTTACACTAACTAAAAGAAAGTTTTTATTGCACTGAATAGTCTTGATAATAAAAGACATGAATTCACATAGCTAAGGGAATAATCCTATTGAGTCAAGTTTGTTTCTAGAACATAGAAAAAGTGTTATAATGTTGCTTGGATGTTCTCCATGATAATTTTCAAAGTTGGCACTAGATCGTTCGACCGCAAGATTATGTTAGGCAAAGTTATGCCACGGGATATCAAAGTCAAGCAGGCACGTCTCCACAATCCTACTGCTTTGCGTAGCAAATACGTCCCACGGTCTCACTGTCGATGACGGCATAGTTATAGCACTCGAAGAACACGATTATTCAAGTTGACAACGTGCGCGGTCCCATGGTTCCATGGCTTGGTATTGCCACATGTTCCTACGGTTGCAAGGCTCGTCATTAGAATATGGCTTGGGCAGCAGTGTCGCACGGAACATAGTTGGGTTAAGGTAGGGTACAAGGCTGATTTAAGTAATATGTCTCACGATTTCACTGTTTGTCATATAGAGTATGCTACTGTCTATGGCATGGATGGAACATGTCTTGTTCAAGTCAAGTTGGAAGGCTGTGTAGTAGCCGTTTCCTAGGTTTCAAAGATGGGAAATTCATGCCATCGGTAGTCGCCAAGGTAGTCCCTGACTTAGGATTTATATTGATTATGGAAAGAAGAGAAAAGGAACAAAGGTTTGAGTAGTATCATAAGTAGGTCATGCATTTACGTTGAGTCTAGATATCGTCGTAGGTGCATGGTCATGGACAACTTGTGCACAAGGCGTATACTTCCTCGAATGAATCGCCGGGGCACTGGGATCATGTCGGCCTAGGAGAAAGAGAGATGGCTAAAGCAGGCTGATGGATTGTAACGCATGGGGGTTCAGGGCTTTTAGTGGGGCTAGTTACCTACACTGGATGATCGTCGTCTATCCTAAGTTGTCACTACCACATTTCTAGACAAGGGTATTTTTGTCATTTTACCTTATTTATATATTGTATATTTTTTTATTAATTAAATGGCAGTTGCATTTATCAGTAGACTAGTCTATTAATCGAACCCTTGGTTAGTGAACCAAAGTGGACTTGTCATGACACTTTGACCTACATTTTAAGTTGGACACAATTAGACACATTAAGTCATAATATATCATGAATATCGTTAGAACTAATCAACCACTTATGCTAAAAGCTTCCATAGGTTAACTAAACCTTCATGACAACACAAAGGAGCATTTTAGATATTTTAAATAGGGGAAATTAGGGCTTTATGAACACCAACTATTGGGAGATATGTTTCATTCATTCCCTTCTCCATTTTGAGCTCAAAATCCTAGTTTTAGTGCTCCTCCATTTTTCACTCATCCCTCCACCAAAACCCTCACAAACTCCCTCAAAACTTTACCTATTATTCATCCTAGAAGGCTTGGAGCACGGAGACTAAGGAGCACAAGAAGAGGAGTCCAAAAGCATGGAGGATTGTGTCATACTTGACACTTGAGTCCTCTTTGAGAGTTTCATTGGGAATCCATCTCCCAATTGGTTAACAACTTATCATTTCTCCTAGTTTAGACATATTTTCATGCATGACACTATTGGGAACACATCCATGGACTAGGGGTACCCATAGAGGGAAGATCAAGGCTCTAATGTCCAAGTTTGTAGAAGTTACATAGACTTTTTGTGCTATTTTTGGAAAAATTTGAGAATGGAACACCAAGTGTTTGACATATATTTTGATAGGCTAAATAGGCATGTGATTGATGCGGGAGTATGGTATTATGTCCACATATGGATACTAATACGTTGTGTCATGTTACATTAGGACACAGAGACAATTTGTCACGACCCACACCTGGTTTAGGGGCACGAGCATGTGGGTACGTGCAGCATACGCCACAATATCGACGATAGAATGTTGTATATGTCATCTATAACATCTAAAATCTAACAATATTGAATATAAACCTGTCATCTCCGCTTAGAAGAATATATATGACATATGAATATACACTCAATCACATGAATCTAAAGGAAGATAAGCACGATAAATTTGATAGATAATAAAGATCGAGTCTGAAATAGTAATGGAGTCACAACCAAAAAAGTTTAGAAGTTTAAAATATAGGACGATCGAAAATAATAATACAGACCCAAATATATCAATCGGAAAACAAATCCAGCGAAAGCTAGCGAAAACTAAGTCACTAATGGCGGTGTGTCCTCTTTGAACACCGGCTCCACAGGCAAGTCCTAATCAGTGTCACCGTCGATCCCAGACCCATAGTAGGTCGTGCAATCTACCTCTAAATTCTCTGAAAAATAATATCCAGTCAAGATTGGAGCGAAGTACAGACGCCAACAGCATTTCCATTAAATTAACAAGTGCTGTAATAAACAGGTATAATGAAATACATGATGGAATATCAAAATTGGAAGTAAGAAGTACAAAATAAACTAATAATCATGTCCTGGTATGTGAATATATATTAAAGCTGGAATATGAAATAACACATGCAATCTGAGTATAATATATATGCTGTAACTGGTGCCGTGAGATATTAGAGTGTTATGTGATCGGCTTGGGTCTAGATCAGGCTATTTCATTTGATCGTCTGTACACAAGTACGAGTATAGTGGATCAGGCCAGCAACAATGGAAAGCTATGCACAAGTAGTATAAGGTCACGCTACACCCTTCATGTGGCGAGGGTGAGTTATGCACAAGCGAGTAAATAGGTAGGGTTTCGATCACATAAACTCTAATAACTCCCCAATCCCTCGATAGTATAATGGATCCAACCATGTCACATTATGACACTGCATTCAAGAAGCAGGGAGCCACTCCACTCCCAAATCGGTGTCTCTACAAGTACAAGAAACAATATCAAACAAGTACCAGTATACCAGGTTAACCGAAAATAACATCTCATGACGGGATCCAACGTATACTAGTCTATGTATCCTCGTGTCAGGAATCAAGTAAAATACTACAACTGAATAGATATAGAAAGTATCAAAGCAATGAAAACTATTAGAAAATGTACTCGCCTGCGGTTCTCAGCAGTCAATATGAATCGAGGCTCAAAATTGAGTCACAAGATCTATAGATGAGACATACATATGTTAATTGGTGTTTAATAGTAGTAAACATTGTTTTCTGATGTGTGTTATGCAATCTAGGTCAATATTGACTTTAAGTTGACTTTTGGTCAACTGGTCAACCTTGGTCAAACCCTAGTCAATTTAAGTCAATCTAGGTTAGATTAACGTATTTCAAGTTACTACCTACTTAGATAACTATATTATCCATATATATAGTATATTATCTACGTATGATATATATATCCTATAGTCTAACTTTACCCTATACCCTATTCATGATTTACCCTAACTTAGATGGGTATCAACCTTATCTTAACTAGATAATCCTTTACCTTACCTTAACTACTTAGAGTAGGAAATTTCTTCATTACCCTAACTTAGATAGGTAATATTTCTATTGACCTATTCTAGGTTAATCTACTATAGTTTATACCTAGATATAGGTAATTTCTTACCTTAGTTGATAGGTACAATCATTACCTTGCCTTGATTAGGTAAAGTCCTCTCCTACCTAAACATCCTCCTTACTTTAACCAATATGTGTATCAAAGGTTCACATCTATGATACTAACATGGGCCTAATGGATAAGAGCTTCTGGCCAAAAGGCCTATTGGTGAAACACAGCCCAAACAGGAGGGGCAGGATCCACTGCTGCTACAATACAAGCTAATACAATGCAGCCTGCTACTGTTATTGCAAGCCTGCTGGGCCAATTGCTGTTGCTGCTTGCCAAAGCAGCATTTGCTGCTGCTAACGGCTTGGACAGTGGCCAAACGGCCTGGCCATACTGCCAAAATCCCCACCTTCACATACATGTGTGTGATTCACACCATTCCCTAACACAAGACACTAGGATACTCAATCTCTAATATATTTAGGCACTTGGACACTTAAACACACACAATAAAACATGAGCTCACTGTCATATTGACAGTTCCTATTTCCTTCTTACAACTATTCACTCTTAGACACTATTTTACTCTAGGATTTGATTAGCTCACTGATTACCACTGAACTTACCAAAGTTCACTCTTTGATACATACTGCAGTATTTAACTTGGCTTGCTGCCAATGCCAAAGCTTATGGCCAAGATGGAATTGGCCAAGGAGGCTCTGGCCTGAGCAATTCAACCCTCCCTTACTCGAATATATAGGGCCAATTGGGCTAACTGCTTATAGTAGTGAAGTAGGGGTCAAGTTCTTCTCTTTTCAAAGACACCCTTTCATATTTTATAACTGATACTAAAACACTAACTCTAACACTAACCTCTGATACCAAGGCTCACGATACTCCAATTTCTAACACTATCACATATTTCTCATTATTTCTACACTAAAACATTGCCACTCCACTCTCCTTCACTGTCCAAACAGTGACACCAAAACTAAGGATTATGGCCCTTGCTCGCTGTACTCATTAACAGTCCATTCACTCGACATATGGGCTAAAAGCCAAGTGGCCAACCTAAGTCCCCTGAACACTCTGATTAGTTCTGAACTCAGAACTAAACCCTCTAATCACCACTCACTCGAAACTGACACCCCCTATTGGACACTCATTTCACTATGACAAACACTCTAAACTCCTTTAGACGCACACATACACACACTGGACGTAATCGAGACAATCACTAATTTACTGAACTCTGATATACTCACAAATTCCTTACTAGCACAATCATTACCACAGGAAAAGGGGCACTAGCTCACAGCCCTATGGCTAATGTCAAGCCTGTACTGCCCAAGCCAAGGCCTGGCCATAATGATTGTGCCCGAGCCCTACCCTGTATTGTGTTGCACTGATGGATGCTCACTACATCTCAGTTCTGATACCAGGATAAACCCCACCCTCTCACTGAACTAATACACTGTCAAACATATGAACTTGGCACACACACACATTCAGTTCCAGGGAGCCTATCTCTTAGACACTCCACTAACACTCATATACCCTAACCAAAAATGCCACACTGCACAAAGTTAAATGCAAAACTATATATCTATATATATATAGATATATATCTATATATATTTTTTTTTTTTTATTTTTTTTTTATATATATATATATAATAAAAATATATAATATAGATATATATATATATATATATATATATACATAGAAATCATATTTATGACTAATCAAAAGACAACAAACTAATATCCTATGCCTAAAAAAACTAAACTACAAGGCTAAAATAACCCATTTGTCATTTTGAAAATAACTTGGTGTGCTATCTCGGTTTTCTCAAGGATGACAAAAACTCCAAATAAATATCTACCAAAATGAAGATTAGAGCCTTGCTCT